>OW203725.1:21115213-21392713 GCA_934045075.1 Yponomeuta sedellus | reverse complement strand
TAATGGCAGTCGTTAAGCCATGTCAGAAGCCTTATGGGCGGCTTGATAACTTCTGACTGTAAGGCCCGCCACTGTCTTACAAACTTCCACCAACCCAGACTTGGCTGCCGTGGTGGAGTATGGCCTAACCTTCCTGCAATGTAGGAAGAGACGCGTGCCCGTAGGGACATACAGGGTTGGTTGCAATCTAATTTAATTTAATTTCTTCTTTAACCGGTTGAAGGCACTGCTTGACCACTGTCACACCTTTGCTCGCCATTGGTTGAAAGTCACAAGTGACGATCGTCACACCTTTTCGCGACTTACTTTATTTCGATTATTGTTTAATTTCTTTCAGCATAATAATTATTATAATTATGCTTCTTGTGTACGATTTTTAATTTCTTCGGAACTAAAACTACTTCTTTGTCAACCACCACAAAATGCTGAGTGTATAGTATCATTATAATGTAGTTCTCTTCAAATGCACATCATTCATTTCGTTCTTGGGCTTGCCGCAGTCTTTTCATGCAGTTTATCTCATTGGACTGACTGTTTGTTGATATCAACCCTTTTATGTCCCCAATGCTGGGGCACGGGTCTTGGTGGAGTATGGCCTGAACTTCCTGCGATGCAGGAAGGGGGCCAATCCGGGTTGGTGGAGGATTGTAAGACAGTGGCGGGTCTTGCTGTCTGAATGTTGGGCTCACTAAAATTACTGTAACATTCTAAAATACCTAGATGACTAGACAACCAACGACGGTGCAATAGAAGATGGTAGTAGGGTGTAGGTACGTGAGAGGTTCATTCTTTTGTCCAGCTTTATTGGTCAAAGGAAGGTTGTAGCTACCCTCAGCCCCTCAGGGAGTAAATAAGTATCATAACTTCATCAGGAGATGTGCATTGAAGCGAGATGCGGAGCGGAAACGCGAGGGAAAGCAGCTTACTCTAAAGACCTTTTCTGGAATACGAAACTTATTATAAATTAGGTCCTTGAGAAGTATGTGTAGTGTTACTTTGAATGACAGGACACGCAATAGTCTGATTAGAGAACGTTGTGGACTGAAAGAGGATGTAGTGACTAGAATTGAAAAAGGAAAGTTGCGTTGGTTTGGACATATGGAGAGTATGAAGGAAGAAAGATTGACGAAACAAATATATATTGCGAATGTGAGTTGAAAGGCTGGTAAGGGATGTCCCAGGCGGACATACGTCGACCAAATAGGGGATGTGTTAGCAAAAGGAAAGATAAAAAGTACCCGGAACCGGCGTGCGTGCATGCAACGACTTATGAACGTTGATGAAGCGAAGGTTATCTGTCAGGATCGTGGCAAGTGGCAGTCCCTGCTCTCTGCCTACCCCTCTGGGATACAGGCGTGAGGTTATGTATGTATGAAACTTATTATTAACATGTTTAAATTTCAATTTAAAGCAGTGGTAGTCCAGTGGGTAGAGCAATGGGCTCCGAAGCGAGAGACCCAGGTTCGAATCCCAGTGCGGGCTATACCCTATAACGTTGTTTATTGTCAAAGCTACGTACATCTGCGCATTTGTAGTGGCAATACCACACGCTGACAATGAACGAAAACATCGTGAAATTCCAATGAAAATTACGTTGATTAGTTTTTTAAATAGGTAAAAAACTCATTTTTTCTGGTTGTGCTATAAAGTAATTATAATATTAAATTACAAGTAAAAATGACAGCATCCGTTTGGTGCTAAATCTATTATACATTAGGTATTCTTGTCGTCGCATCCTGTTTTTTAAACTAGGCGAAAAACCTTTATGTTAGGAGAAGGTGTAATTAAATTAAAACATAAAATATGGGCGTAGATACTTTCGTCGAGATACATTGAACAGACGACTGTCAATTTAAAAACCTATTTAGAGGCTAAAAATTGGATAGCCAGAGGTTGCGGGTTCGAATCCCGGCATGGGTGAAATTTTTAGCCTCTAAATAGGTTTTTAAATTTGTTCCTTAGCACGGGTTAGTGCATTAAAAATAAAAATAGTGTAATCATGTGGGTACAGTGATATCGTTCCGATGTTAAACCTAACTGCAAAGTAGGTAGTCGGGGCTGTAAGTAATGCAATTTGCTTAAGTCAGATGTCGCTGCCTGTACGTAATACAGAAAATATTGTAAAGAGGTTCGAAATTTCACTGATGCCGTGAGTCGCCCATTGGCTCAATTGGTAGAGCGCTGGTACGGATAGCCAGAGGTTGCGGGTTACAATCCCGGCATGGGTGAAATTTTTAGCCTCTAAATAGGTTTTTAAATTTGTTCCTTAGCACGGGTTAGTGCATTAAAAATAAAAAAATTGTGTAGACGACTGTCAGTCAATATAACAATATTATTTGCATGCAAATAAAAACAAAAATAAAATACACAGAAAAAAACAGTTATTAGCCACTCAGATTAAGGTGTGTGTGTTTGTTTGTGAGACTGTGTGTGTGAATATGTGTAAATTGTTATCTATCTATCTATCCTCCTTAGGAGCATCGCTGCGTGGCGTGACACGCACTTGGCTGCTTTTTTTTGTAAGCACTTTACCCAACAGGTAAGACAAATGCATAGACACATGCGAGTGATCTGAATTGGGTTCCGTCTTTTTATTGTAGTCACGGAACCCCAAGAAGACTCGAAGTCGGTGAAGGGATTTGCCAATCAGCGTAATTGACTCGCTGATTGTTGCCCAGGATACACCAGGCGTACCTACGGGATCATTCAGTACGTCGTTCGGGGAGGCTCCTTTGGTGCACCCCGTGACGTTGTAATATTCAAACCGCTAAGTACTGGTTTACTGTTAGTAAGTAACCTTTCCGGTAACTAACCAGTACTTACCGGTTTACAATTACAATTACAAACTTTGACATCCAAGTTATGGCGGAGCCTCCCTTGGCCACGTATGTTAGCGTATCTGGCAAATGTTGACCATCCATTGCCGAGATTTTCGACCAATATTTAGCACTGATTTTATAGAACATGCAATGTATTATTAGCTGTCGGAAAATAGGCGAATACGAATAGCCAAGAAAAGCATTAGGATGAGAGTTCTACTCGTAGATATCAGTTTTTTTTCTCTTAAACATCTCATTACACCGTACAGAGTAAAGCCACTTTTATATTAAACGCAACAAGGAAATATAGTATCGATTGCTGGAAAACCTTTTTGTTAAAGAAAGGAAATTTAATGTTCAGCAAAAGTCGATCGGATGTAGCTGAGTTGAAAGTTCAATGGAGAGATTTAATTATTGGAAAAGAAATACTTTGCTCTGGAAGTCAGCTCGACGGAAAATCCGACTTCACTGGAAATGGAAATAGAAAAGTAATTTATTGGATTCATTGTTGGTTTCTCCATATTTTAATACGTCTGGACGGAGGCGGAGTCTATGGAGGAAAATAAACATTGCAAAAACAGTCTTCTTATTTAAAAAAGCTAAGGGTTAGAAAATATCTACGCAAATTCAGTACAGTATTCTTGTTAATTAAGGTGGAATTTTTCGAGCACTTTGGCAACAGAAATAGCTTTCTCTGGTCATGTCAACAGAAGTTGCTCAGAAGGGCAATTTCAGCAGTATTTATTTTTGTATTAGAAAATCATAACATACTTTTCTACTAGTAAGGCACCAAAGATAACTTTCTATTCATGGGAACAGTCACTAGCAAGAGACGCGTAGGCCGAAGAAAGAATCCTGGTTGACACCTAGGGGAGTAAACTGGAATCGCTGCCTCGACCAGGCCCTAGATTTTATTAATGTATTGGAGTACAGTGACAATTGCATGAACGTAAGTAGTATAGTATTGGGAACTCTAGGACACTTTTCCGTCGTGAGGGGCTCACTGCGTTCGCCGTCACTCCTTCAAAGTGTCCTAGAGTTCCCAATACTATTGTGGGAAATATGCAATCTAACCATTTCATTACTTTTTATCTAAGACCTGATTAAACTTTAAGGAATTTTAGACTAAAAAACAACTTACTGAAACTGGATACTGGGTTTTCTCGCAACACTAATAACATACTCGGTTGGCACTTTACACAAAGCATTATGGTAAATTATTAACTCTCGAGTATACATTATAAGCGTTCAATATATTGTGTTTAGAAGGTACTTAATTTACGAATGGAAATTTATAGTTTCGTTGTCACCGTAGGTATCCACTAAAATTTCCTCAAAAACTTAGTTTAAGACATAATATCTGGAGTAATTTTGATTTAGTTATCACCGCTAAGGTTTCCACCAAAATTAATCCGAGCTCCTCACAGAATCGACCGCTTATACTGGGCTCAAATGAAGAGTGAATCTAAGTTGAAAGTCTGCATTTCCGCACAAAGAGAGTTCATACAACGATTACGACAACTACCAAAGCAAACGTCACTCACCACACAGACCTTACATACGTCAACATTCAAACATTGGTAATGTGTAGTAGTGATGAGAATTTGCAAGCGCAGCACGAGCACAGGTGAGGATTGTTTGTTAGCCGGCTATCGCATTGCACGGTTTCGCGATAAAATGCAAACTAATCAAAACACATTAATCTTCTTGTGCGACTGAGAACAACACAAATACCGTTGACTGCCTGGATGGTCTAGCGGTATCAAGTTAGACTACCAAACCAGAGGTCGTAGGTTAGATTCCTATCGGAGGCCGTCATACTTTCATTTGTACAAATGATCTCAGTCTGGGTGTTTTTCCATGTTTATCCTTGTCTGGTTACCATAGCACAGGGTATCCTAGTTTGGGACCAGATCAAGTGATTGTGATGTGTGAAAGTTATTATTATTATTCCTTAACATTTGAAGCATTAGGGTTTATGACGCAATAGTTCATTATTACTTGTTAGTGATTGTAGTGCTCTATGGTACTGTGGTGTGGTGATGTGACTTTTCGCTGACTCGCACATATGGGCAGTTCTCGATAAATACGGTATAAATCGTCTCGTATATCATGTTAGGACCTGTAGATGTGCGAAGCGCTGATTAATTGCTGATGAAAATGTCTAGTCCGGAGGGCCAGGTGGTCCAGAATTAAAGTAAACCTAGGGCTGTCACAGTTACATAATAACTTTCAGTATAAGCAAAGTTTATTTTCTATCATCACGTTATTTATTATTAAAGATACCTACCAGTTTTAATAAGCTATTTATTAGTATGACTACGTATATTGTCTATCTATTCTACTACAGGCTAATATTATACGTTTACTCAAATATGTAATTATAGGATAGAAATGGGTTGGAATGAAAATATTAAAATCGATTTCCACAACCAGACGTGACAAAGGGTCAAGAACGAACTTGTCATAACCTGATTCCGATTTCATGTTTTTAGTACTTCATGGCTATCTTACAGGGCCGCGTTTCATACATAATACTAGAATTTATAGTTTATGTACCTACAATTCGATGTAGGTACATTGCGTAGTCGAATCTTCATACTGGTTAATCTGTGAGATAATCGCTATGCAATGTATTTTCGAATCGAATTTTCATAGTAAACCATGATTATTATAGTTCTATAAAACAGGCGTTAGTCGTTTAGTTATACTACTAAAATACTATAGTCATACTACTAAAAGACTAATATGTGTGCTTAACTTCCACATATATGTTAGGCAGATGTCCACCGGTCTGTTTATAAGTGTTCTCTGGTGGTCTTCAGATTCTGATAAGGGCCTGCTGAATCAGAATTTTTGCGTAGTTCTTGTGTGTGGGTAGAATCTGTGAAAGTTGTCTAGGGCTGTCACATTTGTGTACATATTTATTTTCCAATTCCCGTTGTGTACAAAGTCTCTTTTCACTCAGTCATATCAATGCTTCAAATGCTTCTTCTTTTAAACAGGGTTAGACATGATTTAGTGAAACGTTGTTTTTTCTAAAACTTAGCTTAACAGCAACTTAGTACTGAGATTGCTTTATGTTAAGTATAGATTACGATTCATACTTTGTTCCGATTTCCCAATTTAAAGAACAGCAACGTAAGGATAATATTTAAAATTGTAACTATCACCTACAAATATTTATGATGCTTGAGTAAGCATTGTATTTTTTAAGGCAACTGTAAAAGTCTATTGAACACATTTGTGCGCTTGGTTTTATTAAATAATATTTTTTACCATGTGAGTTTGACAGCCCTGACTGATATCATGTTCCGACTTGTTTCCATGTGTAAAGTTGAATATGTGTAGGTAAAATATTGAAACGAAAGCATTTTCTCGCCTATAAAACGTGGTGCATTTGTTTGATCAATTATATTCAGCTTCAGTAACATCAAGAGATCAACACTCCAGAAGTAATCCAGATCTACATACAAAAATGTGAGTAAGTAACCTTCTTTTTTTTATATTTTGTTTCCAAATTGGGACCTCGCTACGGACCTGGCCTTTGGCCCGCCGGCTGGTGACAATGAGGACTTCATTATCTTGGCTTCTAATGACTTGGAACACCAAGTCCTCGTCCGACGTGATGTTCCACTGTGGGGTGGTCCGGTGGTGACTTGGTGTATCTCGTGTCAATCTTACAATTTTGCCCCTTGTATTGTAGCTATTATACACTGTTAATTATGTACTTGTCATTTCTCAGAGTTAATCCAGTAATTAAAGTTTCCTCTCCCATTTCATTACACTTCACCGACTATGCGTATTCAAGCTGACTTTGTTTTCTTATTGCGGTTTTTCCTCAGGTCGGACTCGGAGGTTGAATCGATATACACTGAGCAGCCGCGTGAAAAGAAGCAACGTACTGCACCTGCACCTGTGCCTAAGCGCCGAACAACCGCTGCAGCGGAAAATTCAAAGTACGTGAGTCGTTTTTTTTTTATGGGTCATTTTTATATAGGTTTCACTGCAGGGCAAAAGCCTTCTCTCTGAGAGAGACTGCGTGGCTTTCTTGGCAAGCGTGCTCACTTCCGTGTTGTTTTTATGGTAGTTTATTTTTTTTAAACGTGTTTTCCTACCAATCTAAACCCCGATTTACACTTCAATAAGTACAGTGGTGAGTTAACTTGCATCGTCGTCGAGTTAAGTTGCTTTTGTCGTTCAAACGCCGTTCAAACTGCAAACGCGACTTAACTCGCCGACGATGCAAGTTAACTCACTACTGTACTTATTTAAGTGTGAATCGGGATCAAGGTAGACATGGCAGCAACTGAATAATGATTCAATTATTCATCCAGTCGACCTATTAGTCAGACTGCTTCTTCTAGCCCTACTTTCATTGTCAATATTGAATAATTGCGTTACTATTGAATGAGTTCATATTTTCTCCAATTGTACCAATTATAAAGGTATGGTTTAAGGTATGGTATTTAGTATTGTAAGTAGTGGTATATTATTCAGCGAGAGCGTGACACGATAACCAACACACTGTCTTATTTAATGTTGACATTAAAACTAAGGGCTATAATATGTTACATCTAACTACAGTTCATGTAGCATTGAAGTCATTTTTTGTTTTTTTCTTGCATGCAGGTCTAAAAAGAAGGTGGTGAAGGGGCGTAAGACCAGCGAGTTCGACCTATTCGGGGTGCTCTCGGATGACGACGATGACGTGTTGGCAACTGCATCTCATCACTCCGTCACATCCTCGCTCACCACAAAGGTCGCTGACGGCTCTCTGCGACGGACTGCACCTCTAGAGGGGGAGTACTTTGTGGAAGTAAAGGTGTATCTCACGCGGGACGCTAAGCAGCAGGACCACTGGAAGAAGGCCCAGTTCCTGCTGAAAGCGCAGCTCGACCGTGGGACACCTGCGTGGGACCAGCTCCAGGGCTTCATCCGACGCGTGAAACCGCTGTTTAAAGACTCCGAACCCACATTTTATGGTGACGCAGTTAAATATAAGTAAATCGTCGCTGTAAAATGCCTGTTAGGTGTTTTACTATTGTATTATTATGGGTCATAGGTTAGATTAGGTTTTAATTAAAGGCGGGTGGTGTCCGTCTTGTGAAGGAGCGTAAGACCAGCGAGTTCGACCTATTCGGGGTGCTCTCGGACGACGACGACGACGTGTTGGCAACTGCATCTCATCACTCCGTCACATCCTCGCTCGCCACAAAGGTCGCTGACGGCTCTCTGCGACGGACTGCACCTCTGGAGGGGGAGTACTTTGTGGAAGTAAAGGTGTATCTCACGCGGGACGCCAAGCAGCAGGACCACTGGAAGAAGGCGCAGTTCCTGCTGAAAGCGCAGCTCGACAGTGGGACACCTGCGTGGGACCAGCTCTAGGGCTTCATCGGACGCGTGAAACCGCTGTTTAAAGACTCCGAACCCACACTTTACGGTGACGTAGTTAAATATAAGTAAATCGTCGCTGTAAAACGCCTGTTAGGTGTTTTACGTTTGAGTGCTGCGTTTGAGTGTACGTTTCAAATTTGCGTGATAATGCCGTACTGTACTGCATGTGTAGTCCAAGTAGAGAAAAAAAACTGGGTGGGTCATGTACGCAGTACTGCTCACAAAGAGAAAAGCAGTGTACCTCTAAGCGATGGTGTAGTTCTGATTGCGTCTGCTTTTCGAGGTCGTATAGCTACTTATAAGATTCTTGCGACTGATTTAGAGAACTGTTTGCCAGAGACGTTTATCACGGAAATCTCCCCCAAAATTGAGAAACTTTTACGGGATTCGCTTGCAAAACATGTAAACGTAAAGGTAAACTTCGAGTTTTTCAGTAACTTCGTTCTCTTTAAAAACGAAGGTCAAGAGGTAAAATCCTTCTCGACAAAGAATGTTGCATTACATCGTAACTTTGACTTTGCAAAGCTAATAGGTAAAACGGTAGCCTGTTTAAAAAAGAAAATAGAAGAGTTTGAAGAGCGTGACAGTGGGTGGACATTTCTCAATAATCTTTTCTTGGAAATAAACATCAACAAGTACGAACCTATTTATGGAGCTGCTCGTATCGACTTGCCACCGGTTATTAAAAACAAGAAAGCGTGTCTCAACATGCAAAATAAAGATGACGCTTGTTTCTTGTGGAGTATTGTCGCTGCACTTCATACTCCTAAAGGTAGGGCCGATCGTACGTCTTCGTACCCCCATTTTACCAAAGTGCTGAATACTGCTGATTTGAGCCTTCCAGTTACTCTAGCGGACGTTAAATCGTTCGAGACCAACAATCCAAACATAAGCGTTAACATATATGCGTTGAAAAATACCAAGGGTATTGTTGGACCCATTTACAGATCGGAACACAAGTATAGGACGACACGCGTTAATTTGCTGTTATTAGAGAAAGGAAACCGCACTCATTACGTTTTAATTAAAAATCTACCTCGGCTTGTTCGCAGTCAGATGACTAAACATCATGGTAAATTGTATTTCTGTGAAGACTGTCTCCAATTTCTATCATCCGAGCAAACCCTACAAAACCATTTATGTAGTGGTGTTGCTACAGTGCTTCCTGGGAAAGGAACTTTTCTTGAATTCAAACACTTTGCTCATAAGCAAGATATGCCTTTTGCTATTTATGCAGACTTTGAAACGCTTCTCGTTCCTTATCAAGGATGTCAGCAAAATCCTGATTTGAGTTACACATATAACGCAAAGAAACACGTACCAATTGCATTCGCATACCATGTTGTTTGCTCATTTGATACTAATTTAAATCGATTTGTTCAGTACCGTGGCTCTGACTGTGCTCAAAAATTTGTTAAACTACTCGTTCGAGAAGTGAAAAGAATATACAGTATTGTTAATAAAAACATCCCTATGACATTTACAAGCGAAAATGTAAAAGATTATGCGGAAGCAGATTGTTGTCACATCTGTGATCGTCTAATATTTACAGACAAAGTTAGAGATCACTGTCATCTGACAGGTCGTTATCGCGGTGCGGCACATGCATATTGTAACTTGAAATTTCGAGTTCCCAAACTAGTTCCGATATTTTTTCATAACCTCGCAGGATATGACTGTCATTTGTTCATTAAAGAACTGAGTGACATTTGCGGACCGATAAAAATTATTCCAAAAAACAAAGAGAACTACATTTCGTTCACGAAGTTTTTTCAAATTTCTGAAGACGAATTTGCTCAAATACGATTCGTTGACTCGTATAAATTTTTGGGCACGAGTTTACAAAAGTTGGCAAAAGGCTTGCACAAAAATGACTTTACTTATCTTTCGCGTTATTTCCCAGATGAAAATCAGTTTGAGTTACTTACACGCAAAGGGGTGTACCCCTACGATTATATGACTTGTTGGAAAATGTTTACAGATAAACAACTACCTGATAAGTCGTTGTTCTACAATTCTATGGCTGACGAACACATATCGGACGAAGAGTATGCGCACGCTCAAAATGTGTGGCAAACTTTCGAAATTGAAAACATGGGCAAATATACAGACCTTTATGTGAAGACTGATGTGCTGTTATTAACAGACGTCTTCGAAAACTTCAGGAAGACATGTAAGACGCATTACAACTTAGATCCAGCCTTCTACCTAACTTCTCCAAGTTTGTCATTTGATGCAATGCTTCTAAAAACGGGGATCCAATTAGAACTTATAGATAACTTGGAAATTATTCGCATGATTCAAAAGGGTATCAGAGGTGGCATTTGCATGTGTTCCAAAAGACACTCGCAAGCAAACAATTCATATATGGAGACGTACGATCCAACTAAACGAGACTCATTTTTGGTATACATTGACTGTAACAATTTATACGGATACAGCATGTGCCAGTCCTTGCCAATTTCGGATTTTAGATTTTTAAGTGAATCTGAAATCGAAAACTTGAATGTTGAAGACATTCCCAATGATGCTCCACAAGGTTACATATTAGAAGTAGACTTATTGTACCCTGATGAGTTACACGATGCGCATAGCGATTACCCATTTTGTGCTGAGAAATTCATTTCTCCTGGAGGTAAGACACCTAAATTGACTCCGAACTTGTACGATAAATTTTACTACGTGATACATTACGTTCACCTCAAAACATGTCTGGCAAACGGATTGATCCTCGCTAAAGTTCATAGAGTTATAACATTTCGCCAGAGAGCTTTTTTGAAAGAATACATCGATTTAAACACGGAACTAAGAAAAAAAGCGGTCACTCAGTTCCAGCAAGACCTGTTCAAGTTAAATAATAACTCTATTTTCGGAAAAACGCTAGAGGATAGTGAAAAACGCGTTAATGTTAAACTTGTTACACAATGGCATGATAAAATAAACAAAACAAAAAAACATGATACCGCTGACAAATTGATTGCTCGGTTAAACTTCCATAGCGCAAGCGTATTTTCCGAAAACTTAGTCGCTATTCAAATGAAACCGGAAAGAGTAATTTTGAACAAACCAATTTATGTGGGTTTTGCAGTGCTGGAGCTGTCTAAGAGTCACATGTATGACTTTCACTATTCGGTAATTAAGCCTAAGTATGGAAATCAAGTACAGCTTTGTTACACCGACACTGACAGCTTTGTTTATGAAATTCAAACCGAAGATTTTTATAGAGATATGAAAGAATCCTTGATGGATTTTTTTGATACAAGCAATTACAAACCTCGAAACCAGTTCGGCCTACCATTGGTAAACAAAAAAGTGCCTGGTTTATTTAAAGATGAATTGGGGGGGAAAATTTTGACCGAATTCATTGGTTTGCGCTCAAAATTATATTGCATAAAAACCACTGAGCTGGTAATAAAGAAAGCCAAAGGGGTGAAAAAGTGCGTAGTCCGAGATTTAGCTGCAAGCGATTATCGTGAAGTGTTGCTGAACAATAAACTAGTCAGACGAAAGCAAAATCTTTTCAAGTCTATAAAACACGAAATATTTACCCAGTCTGTAAATAAAATTGCTTTGTCTAATACAGACGATAAAAGATGTATAATGCCGGACAAAGTGTCCACTGTAGCCTGGGGGCATAACTCATTATTTTAAATATAACACTTATTGAAATGGTTTAAAGATGACTCTTGTATTAAGTTATACCTATGTAAGTAATTTTAGTATAAGCACATTAAGAAAAAAAACATTAAATCTAGTTTTTCTGAATTTTAAATTTGTGTACATTTTAAGATAATATTGTAGATAGACATTTAAATACCTACCTACACTAAAATAAACGTTTTTATCTGAAACAAATACCTGTGTTCATACTTATTCCATATCCTTGATAGGTTTGATCAAGACCTGACCTGCTCTGGCTGTGTCATCAAATTCTTCATTTCACTTCCACCTCAAGCAAGACCGAACCTGTCGCAATTGTGTCATCAAGACGTCCTTTGTTTAAACTAACTTTGCGAGCTCGCGCGCATGAAGCGCGCGGGGAGGGGGGCCACCCGCGACGATGTTATGCATCGTCGTATAACATTGCATACAGCGGGGAGAGGTAGCTCTGGTTATATTGGTCGGACAACTCTTTCGAATAATGATGACTATTGATGACGCAGCTTGACTGAGTCCGTAATTCATTCGCAAGTTAACATCGATAGCATCGAGACGAGTTACTGTGCTGATAAAATATTTTTATTTTGGTAAGTTGAAACCTGTCTACTTTGAATAAATATCTAACTTCTTTTTAATTTTGTCGATACTAAAATCTATTATTTATTTTCAGATCACCAAGATGACCTACAGCCCGACGATAACGGACCCTTTCTTCTACGGCCAGCATTTACTGACCGGATTCGAGAGCGAGGATGTGGAAGAAGTTGGGGCTCCAGAACCTCCCCCGCGAAATCCGAACAAGCGAGTGCGGCCTTCCAAGAAAAAGACGCAAAATACAACTTCCTACATTGTGAAGAAATCGCGGCGTAAAGGTTTGCGAATGATAAAAATCAAAGTGATTGACTTATCCAGTGACAGTGAAGTGGAAACGTCGAATGCGCAGTATATGGTGATGGAACATACCGACGAGATAATGGACATGACCGAAAATTTACTTGACAGAATGAGTAGGAAGTTAACTAATAATAGTAATGATTACTAAAATGTGAAGAATTATTTTTTCTTTGTATTTCGCTAGGTAACTAGCATTATGCAATAATTATGTAATACTATAAATAAATTTAACTGTGTCAAATATTATTAATCTTAGTTATAAGTAGAATAAGTGTTACCGATGTTAAAATGCGAATCATTTAAATATAATATCTTAAACTAAACTGACTTTTGTTTTCTTTTTCTCAGTCAATAAAACAAGAAAATATAAAATTACGTAGTAACACATTTATTTTTCATAAAATAATAATTAAATACAAATTCAATGGTAAGAAGTTAATTAAAAATTATATTGACACTGTATTGTCAACACACCATCTTCTTATACATATAACATTTTTTAATGCACAGTAATCGTTATGAATCAGACAGTTATATTTACTACATTTATTCGTACAATAATAAGAAATTAAGGTCTTAAGATTAGGTATATCCATTTCGCCAACATCCTTTACAATGCTATTCGGACATAGATCCTGAACCCATTTACATTTTTCAACCCCCTTTGCAACTAAAGTTTTACCAGATAGGGATGACTTAATCATACTCTTAAATTCTTTATAGCTTATTAATCCTTCACTCCAGTAGATTCCTCGATTTTTCCCGAGCCAAACAACTTGTTTCTTTTCTTCGTCAGTCAAATGTTTGAAAGGAAATGGAGGTTTTATTAAAAAAACTTCTGTACTTTCACTTGCTGCCGTAGCAAATTCTTTGACAATAAAATTATTTTTGTAGTCTTTAAAGCCTTGTAAATCTACAAAAATGTATTCCGGATTCATGATATTTTCTTCACTACACTGGTAAGAGGTTTATATTCTATAACACAATCGTTCAATATTAAACAGTACGCAGTTGTTTTGTCTGGTATTGCTATCTCGCTCTCAATTTCAACACGAACGTCGACAGGTCCAGTCTTCAGCGTATCGTTCTGACGACAGCAATCAATTACAAATAATGGAGTTTTTTCTTTGAAGTCGATGTAATTTAACAGGGGTTCCGGAAGACGGCTGTAGTAAGACTGTTGAAATTTAGCATACAACTCGTATAATAAAGCATAATTGTCATTGCTAAATTTAACGTTTAGGTTTTCATACGGGAAGTAGGTTGAGTTTAAAAACACTTTTATGTCACGCAAGTTACAATGATCGAATCGGGACATATCCTGAAATCCATTATTTTTGCGGTCTTTCTGTAATCCAATGATAACGTACCTTGGCTTTTCTATCTGTGATGAAGTTTTGATTGCCCATGTATGCTTCGTTGTTTGAGGTAAAAGTGGATATTCATAAAGATCCCAGTTTCTAAACGCTACGTTAATAGCTCTGTCTCTTTCTAAATACCTAAGCAAGTTGATTCTCTCTCGGTCAGACACCTTAACGTGGGGCACCCGCCACATAATTTTATCGATTACGATATCTTCTACAACCTCATTATTATTTAATTTAATTGCATTCATGTTGGTATTGCTTCGCAAAAGTATAAGTTCGTGCTTGCAATTTATTATAATTTTTTTGTAATCCTCCGCAAACCCAAGGATTCTATTGAGTGGGAGACAGCCTGAAAAACTTCCTCCCATTGTGTTTTTAATACCGTCAATGCTCCAACCCCATGCATAAGACATTTTTGATTCGCTTTCATTCATTGATAATAAACATTTCATTGTGGTTGTTATGCCTGCATTCTTAATCTTATCGATTTCAACCCCATTTAATTCGTACCGAATATCTTGAAATAAAAATAGTATTGGGTTATTTATTAATTGAAACTCGGTCACTTTGGCTTTAGTTTCACTGTTGATTACGCTGATCCTTCCTTCTACGTATAAAGTACTCTCCGACGGTAGAATGTAAAGGTCTTGCTGGTTAATTGGAATCCGTATCTCATCGTTCCTATTGTAGCTGCTTACATAAGGCTTGTAGGAATGAATCTGAATACTTTCAATGCTGTTGTCTTGTACAAAAGGTTCTGCTACATTAAGCATTTTAGTTACTTCGACAAATTTATTAATTTGAGAAATTGTTTATTGGCTTTGGTTAACTTATTTCTTTTTGGTGGTACCTTCGTAATATTTGAAAGCAAACTGCGCTTTCTGCTGGTAGTACACAGGTTTTTATTGAAATCAATCATTTTTTCTTCAGATGTAAGCAAAGCTGTACTTCTTCCCTTCTTAAATTTAGTGGGTTATTATTTAAATCCAAAATTCTAATATTAATTGCACTCACACTGTTTTGGATAACTGGGAAATAGATAACGTTTTTAGGAATTTCAATTATTCGATAACCCGGCGGCACATTCGGAGAAAACTCATAAATTATATGGCTAGGTTTTCCATTAACAAATGATCCACTTACAATATCACATTCGATTCGGACTATGGCTGATGGTAAAATGTTGATCGGATAGGAAGATGTGTGTAATATATTAGCTTTTAATAATACTTTTCCAAATCCTAATGTAACTCCTATTGAGTTCTCCTTATCAAAATGAATGTCTTTGCTACTAAAAATACTGGTGCTTAAAGTATTATTATTGCAAGTTAATTCCAAAACACAATCATGAACATGTTTCGTTAGGAAGTCAATAATATCTTCAAGTTCATATGAACCCTCTGGTATTATCACAACCCCATCTTTACCGTAATAGAATTTATTATTTCTGTGATCAACATTAGGAATTGAATTAAAAGTAGTGAAGTACAACAGGCCACACTCATAATCACCATCAGTTTCCAAAGCCGGTGAATAATTTGTTACAAGAGCAGAGTCTGTGCCCGTTATAGACATTGTGAAAGACATAGTTAACTGACTCGTTTCCAGAAACCTTTCAAAAATTTAAGACATAAATGTCCACAGTTAAACGTGTTGTATGCTTGATATTTAGTATAATTGTAATACAAATCTGCGCCACTTAGGTATTTAACCAATTCTGTAGGAGGTTTTAAATCTCCGAAACTGTTAAAATATTCACAATAATTATAAATTTTTACGAAGGCTACCCAATGCGTTCCAGGGTTGTCAGAACTATCTAAATTAATAATCGCACACTCAATTTGTTTAGGTTTTTGAGGCAAATTATCCCTCATGTATACACCTCTGAAATATGGTATATTACTGTTATTAACATATTTCATTATATCTTCATTTGTGAGTGCGCGTCGGGGTAGCCTATTTAGCAGTTTTTTGTATGTAAACAGAGCCCACTACCTTTTTTGTACGGTTTGATGTACAGCCCTTTTCCAATAGCAATTGTCTCCATCATCTTATTATGACGTATTGATTCTTTTAGATTTTCTTGAGCAGATTTGGAGTCGTTCACTGCTTTTGCTATTCCAGCTGCACCTCCAGCTAATGCACCTACTGCCGAAAGGCAAGCAAATATAGGAAGAAGTGGTAGTATCCCCCCAATTTTTGGGATTGGTATTATTCGAGGTAGCTGAACTTTCATATTTTTAGGAAACAATTTTTTTGCAGCTAAATGTGCATATTTAATTGCAGATTGTTTGTTTTTTAGTTTAGCTTTCTTTAATTGTGTACTTATTTTTCTAATACCTGATTTAAAACCAGCACCTGTTTTAACCTTAACTTTCATGATTTTGTTTACTAACCACGAAGCAAGTCTTTCCCCTCTACTCACGTCTTTTGCTTTTGATCTAAGTTTTGCCATTTCCATCAATTCTTTATCAGCTTGGTGTCGATTGCGCGTATCGGTGTATTTAGTATAGGCAATGTCGTGACGCATACAAGCATCGTCTAACTGATTAATACCTCGATCACCTCTTAGTAAGCGTTTTTCTAGTTTTGTGCCAGGGCCGCAATAATTATATCCTGGTAAATGTAACTCGAGTGGTAAATTATTTATTAATTTATTAATAAGTCCTCTTCCAGTCATCACTTACGAACGAATGAATAAAATTTTGCATTCATGAGTGTAATATAATAACATTATTTCACGACATCATTTTTACCGATCCAACTGTTTTCAGCGTCTTTTAATCCAAGCCATTTGACAAATAACATATTTCCTCTCTTTTTCAATACCTTTTCAATTAAATAAACACCGGGATTACGTGTTTTATTTAATTCCTGCTCGTAGAAACTACCTTTTATTAATTGATTATGCTGGTCTTTAATACGATATGTAATGGGAGTAGTTTTGTTAACTTTGCTAATGGTAAATAACTCGGTCGACCAATTGGGAGTATACCCTTTGTAAAAACACCCTTTGTACTTGCTAATACGAACGCAATCCCCTACTTTACACTTTGGTTTCACTGAGGATGACTCTGCGTGAGATACAATATTTTCTAAAACTTTGGGTTCATTGACTTTGTTTACCTCCACTGGTCGATACTTTGTTGTACGGTGTTTCGTACTATTATATGAAATCACAATATCAACTAATGGTTTTCCAATCCATTTGTAATTGCCAACTAAACTAAAATATTTATATAGCTTATTCTTCAATGTCCTTATAACTCTTTCAACAATAGATGCTTTCTTTGTAGAAAAAGTTGAATAATGGTTAATGTGGTATGATTGCATAAGCCTTTGAAAAGATTTGTTATAAAATTCTGTTCCTAAATCGGTCTGTACGTTAGTTGGAACACGATTACTTTTTAAAATTTTTTCAAATGCATTACACACTTCATTCATTGATTTAGTTTTTAATGGAACAGTCCAAACATATTTTGAAAAACAATCTATAATGACTAAAATAAAATTAAATCCTCTATTGTGTTTTCGAATATGTTGGATATCAATTAAATCCGCTTGCCATAAATCATCGATTCCTTTAAGAATAACTTGCCGTCGATTGAAATTTCTTCTAGCAGCTCTATGAATCTCGTTCACCACTTTTTCTTTACTCATAATTTCTACTGGCAATGTCTTTGATTGCTACCAACTGATCTTTGATAATAGAACTAACTTCTACCCTTGTACACTTTTCATCTAACTGTTTCTGAATCAGTTGTATCTGACTCTTTATACTTTTTAGCTCGACAAGAATATCATGCTCTTTGCAAAATAACTTTAAGTTTTGATCAACATACTCTTTGTTGACAGCCTCATCTGGTAGTACAGGAAGTCTCAATCCTACCAGTTTTTCTGATTTCAAGTCATATTCTCCGTTAAGGTTTTGAGTAAGATTTTTATTATTGGTGCTATAAAATATTTCTGATGGACGAAGTCTTTTATGCACATGGTGGCCAAATTTATCAATATTCATCATTTTTTTAAGAAGGTTGAACAAGAACTGATGGAAAATACATTTGAGTTTGTAATTATATTACTTTATTAGACCACATTCACGCAGTTCTTCAATGATAGAAATAATTTCGTTATTAAGCCCTGTATTACCAGCTTCGCGAGACGCAATAAGTAATTTTAAACGTTCCACCAATTCATTTGGATCATCCCAGTACACATAATCCACATTTTTATTCATTTTTTTCAAGACTGGTAACCCTTCTCCTTGCGGCAGACTTTCAATACTGCTAGAAGTATTTTTGGTTAGTTTAAAGAGAGGTTTTATTATTTGCAAATACTTCATACCTCTATTACTTTTTATTGGCTGTTTAGGACTGAAATCACGACGGTGAGCATTTGTTTCTAACAGTAATTGTTTATAGTTTTTTAAATCATCAGGCTTAACTAAACTTAAATTTGGTTTTGGTTTCAACAATAATTCAGCTAATCCAGGTGTATTTAAATAACTTTTCCCGCCAACTGAAATCTTATTTTCTGTAACTGACACTCGCAGTGATCCCAACATAGTTTTTCCTCGCTCCAGCCTTACTCCATAAGGTACATTACTAAATATTTCCGATGACAATGACCAAGAAGAAGAATCTTGGCGAGGACTCTGAACAGATTCAAGAGTTTTAAACGATGTGTCACTTGAATCACCCATGTTTAAATCGCCTTCATCAGTTTCACTAAATGCTTTCTGTTCAGGTTTTTGGGAGTCACGATCACTATTTTGCATAAAGTTGTAGCTGGTAGATGCACCATCATCGATTTCATTAAGGTCTTTGTTAGTATCAATGTTTGTTTTAGTGTCCCAGTGTCTATCATCCCAATACTCTTTATTAATCTTTTCATTTTTTGCGGCGATGCTTTTTAGTGGACCTGTTAATGGTTTGAAAACCTTTTCCAATACTAGATCATTATCGTGGTCAATATCTTTCAATTGTTTAAACTTTCTTTTTACAGCTTCAGCAGATTCTACAATCTGTGTTTTTAGTATCTTTTCCATAGCGAGATAAAATATGTACTTTCTCTCGCAACGCAAACCGATTAGTAACGACACTTCGATCCGTAACTCATTATAAATAGCACAAATATGCTTAGTCAAAGACAACGAATTTGTCAAAGTTCATTCTGTAACATCCTTTACCTTTTTCACAATCTTTATTAATTACCAAATAATTATAAGGCACACTCCATATTTTTTTGCACATCTCTCGAAACTGTGTCCAGCTCATATCTGCGTTAACATGTTCGTTATAAATATGTCGTAGATTGATGTCATCCTGTTTAAAAATTATAATCAAATTAGCATTATCCCTGATCAATTGCTTTGGTATCTTACTGTATGTTTGATTCAAATAGAAAGAATCAATCTTTTTATGTCTACCCATCGCAAAATAATCACGTATGTTATTTTGTTTTTCACAAGCAACGTCATCAAATATCATTACGGAGTAAGGTTTGGCATTTTGATGACTTATCACTTCTTCGTTGTCACGAAATTTACTGAAATTTATCTCAGGAACCATGCTTAACACTTTATCTAAAAAAACGTATTTTGGCTGGAAGAGCGTTTTAGAATAAAGGTAAACGTTTCGGTAGCGCAATCCATTTTTGTGCAATAGAAGACCTATCATTACGTTTGTTTTACCGCAGTTCGAAGGACCACAAATTATGCATCGAATTGTATTTGGTAAAAGATTTCCATGTAGTTTTATTTTGTTGTTAGATTCGCTACAAATGTTTTCCAAACGTAATGTTTGCGCTTGTTGTATAAATTTCATTCTTGAGTAAATAAAATAAAAACGATACTAACACCTAGAACTGCAGGCGTGCAATGAAGTGATTGTTGTATTTGACGCTTATATAAATAATTCCTATGAATGAACTGAAGTAAAAAAGAGTTTCCGTTTTAGTAAGTTAATCAAGTAATGAAATGGTTAGATTGCATATTTCCCACAATAGTATTGGGAACTCTAGGACACTTTGAAGGAGTGACGGCGAACGCAGTGAGCCCCTCACGACGGAAAAGTGTCCTAGAGTTCCCAATACTATACTACTAACGTAGTGATTTCATTTCATTGCTGCTTTAAGTCTAAGCCCGCACACGTATCAAAGCCTTCTAGACGGTAATGGAATAAAAAATACGTCACGTGACGCGTCCATTTACCAGTCATTGCACTTTAATTCACTAACAGCTCTTGCGCCTTGCAAGAGACGAATGTGCGAATATTATGATTACCTTCACTAGTCGGAGAGGCAACACCAGAAAAAGCTGTCAACTGCGCTTTCTCGCTAGTCTTTAAATTTAAAAACCTATTTAGAGGCTAAAAATTTCACCCATGCCGGGATTCGAACCCACAACCTCTGGCTATCCGTGCCAGCGCTCTACCAATTGAGCCAATGGGCGACTCACCGGCATCAGTGAAATTTTGAACCTCTTTGCACTATTCTCTGTATTACGTTACAATGTAATTTTTAGCCTCTAAATAGGTTTTTAAATTTGTCCTTAGCACGGGTTAGTGCATTAAAAATAAAAATATTATAGTCTTTAAATGTTCACTTCAGTTCACACACACATTCACAGCTGTTCACAGAATGAACAGATACTGACAACTTTCCCGATTCCACCCAAACCATAATCCTTATAATATAAAAATTAATCGCTGAATGTGTCGGTAAGCGCAAATCTCGAGAGCAACTGAACCGATTTCGGTAATTATTTTTTTAGAATATTCCTTGAACTACGAGGATGGTTCTTACGGAGAGAAAAATATTAAAGAATCGACTGTTAGGCGGTACGGAGTTCGCTGGTTCAGCTAGTCTATCCTCCTAAGCCCTGGCGTCCTAGAAATAGGACATCACGAATAACGTTCTTAAGTCACACCCAATGATTTAGTAGAAAGTCCGGCAAACTTACTGTTCCAGGTCCAATATTTTCCTCATCATTTTTTGGACAATAAGAAGAAAAAGTTCTTCAAAATCTATGTAGTTTTAGAAGGCTTCAAGTAACTGTTACTTCCAGGGCTTAGGAAGCTATAATATAAAAATGAATCGCTGAATGTATTGGTAAGCGCAAATCTCGGGAGCAGCTGAACCGATTTCGCTAATTCTTTCTATAGAATATTCCTTGAAGTACGAGGATCGTTCTTAGGGAGAGCAAAATAAAAAAAAATGAAGAATCTACTGTTAGGCGGTACATAGTTCGCTGAGTCAGCTAGTATTATATAAATATTGAATGGTGGCTATGCGGTAGCGCATCTGCCTACCATGCGAGAGGTCCCGGGTTTGAACCCCGGCTGGGGAAAAAAAAAACCCCAGGTCTTGGACGCTTACATATTCGTGATGGCGTTGTTTCTGGTTCCCACGACGCAGGATATCCTAGTGTGGGGCGAGAAGTAATGTATGTGCCTGTATGTAAATGTAATGTTATTTTACCAGTTTTCCATTAATTTTCTTATTTATACAGGCCATTCCATAACGCCCAGATTGGAGCGATAAATAAAATGCGCTCAGCTGGTAATGGTAGCACCAACCGGCTAAGTCCATAATCACAGATTAACTCGCTATAGTGAAATTTGGTCCAATGCGGTGCAGGATTAAAGGTTAAAGCGTGTGCAGTGGGCACTTAACTTAATTCTGCACAATGCGCAGTACCACAAACATTGCACAGACTACGGTAGCTTAATAAACTTTGGCCTTTGCATCTAACGTAATGAGATAATTTATGCAGCGTCCAGTGCCACATTTGGTCACGCTAAATGGGTGAAAGGACCACTTGGACGCTCGGAGATTAATAAAATATTATACTATTTTTATTTTTAATGCACTAACCCGTGCTAAGGACAAATTTAAAAACTTATTTAGAGGCTAAAAATTTCACCCATGCCGGGATTCGAACCCGCAACCTCTGGCTACCTGGCAACCTGGCACGGATAGCCAGAGGTTGCGGGTTCGAATCCCGGCATGGGTGAAATTTTTAGCCTCTAAATAGGTTTTTAATAAAATATTGTTCTAATTTGTTTATCGGCTGAATAGGTATTTGGCCGACAAATATCTGATGCATTTCATAAAATACCTGAATCCAGCGTTCGTACATACAGCGAATAATCAAATCAATTAAATTTCAAAGTTAAGAATTTACATTGTGTTTGATGAATGTCAACAATATAAAATATAAGTCGCTGCCTTCGGGCCGTAGTGAAATAATGAAATAAGGAGAAATAAGGCAGGGAAAAAAAAGTTATAGTAGCCGTTCACGTTAAGCCGTTGGTGCTGGCTATCATGTAATGGCAGACGCCTTGTCAGAGGCCTTATGGGCGGCATGATAACTTCTGACAGTAAGGCCCGCCACTGTCTTACAATCCTCCATCAACCCGGACTTGGCCCCCGTAGTGGAGTATGGCCAATCCTTCCTGCAATGCAGGAAGAGACCCGTGCCCCAGCAGTGGGGACATACAAGGGTTAGTATTGAGTAGCCGTTAAGGCACAAAGAGTTTTTCAGTGTGCTGACATTTTTCGATCCGTATTTCTCTCAAGCTTATTATATCTCAGGGATCTTATTGTAGAAACGTATTCAAACGGTAAGTAGTGTTTTATAAATGAAATGAAATGAAAAGGTTTTATTCAAATCAAAGTAGCGCAACAACTGCGGCTTAATGAACGTTACAATTCAAACCAGGGGTCCATTTCAAAATCTAGAATATTTTGGAGAACAAATTGACACGAAAACTCCAAAGTTAGTCCTTAAGTAATTAACAGGGTTTACATAATTTTCACCAAACTCATGCATTTTATCCAGACATCTAAATAATCCTTAATATTAAAGTAGCCCTTTGGCACCAAACGTACTTTACACATTTGACACAAGAATTCCTAGCACAAAATGCATAACCCTTAGTTCAAATTACGCTTTAATTTCGACAGAGAATCTATAGAAAGGGCAAAATAAAAGGGTATTTACTATTGTTTTATTGTTTCGCTCTTATTTCTGTCGGGCTTTTCATTCATTACGTCCTTCTGATATTGACTGGGGACATTAATATTGAAAATTAATTTATTTACGACGCGGTTCGCATTAATAGCCAACTTTTATCTGACTGCGCTAGAAAGAGGGTTTCGTTTTCAGTGTGTATGTTTCATGCATGTAGGTCTGTGTATTTCCTTGTAACGCTTTATACTCTAAAGCCTAAACAGTTTCATGGATTTGAGCTTGAGAGGTGGTGTTGTATTGGTCTTAACTGTGAAAATTACAGTATATATATATATATATATATGTATATATATACTTATATATATATATATATATATATATATATATATATATATATATATATATATATATATATATATATATATATATGCTTTTTAAAATTCTGTACGCAGTCGGGTATTTTATTTTTTAAACATTTATGTGAGAATTGATTGCTGTTACTTCTAGGAACCGGGGGTTTATCACACATTTTTATACTAACGAAAAATTAAGTGTTATCAGTATGCTAGATTAATATCTAGCATACTTAAGTATTGCTACCAATTACAGATTTTTTGTTGTCCTATACTCGTTTTAAAGTTTTGCTTTGCTCTGACAAAGCATGGGATCACTCCTACTAGTTTCCACAATTTTACGCCACATGAGGCAGAGCACAATTTGAATTCATTTAAAGCGCTCGTGGCCTAGGGAAACCGGGTGATTGGAATCAATCATTTGGTTAAGCAACAACAGGCGCAGTCAGGTGCGGGATGGGTGAGCGTCCCGTGACTACCGCTAGTGGCATTTTTCCGAGCGCTTCCGTGCTTCGCTATGCACGTTAAGCGGTTGTTGCCAGCTGTCTTATAATGACAGTCGTTAAGCCATCTTCAGGCTATATTAGTCCACTGCTGGACATAGCCCTTCCCTAATGAGTGCCATAGCGCAAGGTTGTGCCATCATTCGGGGGTAATGCCCATAATCCCCACGCTGGGCATGCGGGTTGGCGATCGCAGTTTGGTGGAATTGTACTGCAGGGGGCGCTGCTGCCCACCCCCAGGTTTGAGAAAAGCCATATCTGAGGCCTTATGGGCGGCTTGATAACTTCTGGCAGTAAAGCCCGCCACTGTCTTACAATCTTCCACCAACCCGGACTGGGCCCCCGTGGTGGAGTATGACCTAACCTTCTTGCGATGCAGGAAGAGACTCGTGCCCCAGCAGTGGGGACATACAAGGGTTGATAACGAAATATTTTCCCATCCTAGCAATGTACTTGTGCTTCATAAATCATTTTTATCTTTGTTTTGCAAAATCAATCTGAAAAACATATTTTTTTCAGGAGCTAGTGTCACTGCATGGAATCCCTTAAGTGTAAATATTGATTTCACGACACCCTTGCATCCAAAAATTTAATCATGAAATTAACCATAATAATTAATAATTTGTTTTCATAATTCTCTCTGAAACTCGTCAATAATATTTTATGCAGTCAAAAACCCAAGCAATTCCGTTCGTTAAATGTACTTTTTCGGCAAAACCATGTTCCGGCAGGGATGTTAAATGACCAATGCTGGTGGGAAACCGCGCCGGATGTCCGGCTAAATATTTGACGAAGGTTCGCCTGACCGCTGATTGTTTCGTGACAGTTGTAATGCCCGGCTCGTAACTTCAGCATAAACCAAGCAGCGAGTATGAGTTTGCTTGTGTTTTTTTTACATACATACATACATACATACATACATACATACATACATACATACATACATACATACATACATACACCCTTACATACATACATACATACATACATACATACATACATACATACATACATACATACATACATACATACATACATACATACATACATACATACATACATACATACATACATACATACATAACCTCACGCCTGTATCCCAGAGGGGTAGGCAGAGACCAGGGACTGCCACTTGCCACGATCCCGACAGATCACCTTCGCTTCATCAACGTTCATAAGTCGTTGCATGCACGCACGCCGGTTCCGGGTACTTTTTATCTTTTTATCGAGTCTTTTTTATTTTTTGGATATTTGACTAAAGCGAAGCGCTCGTGGTCTAGTGGAACCGAGGGATTGGAATCCATCATTTGGCTTGTGATCGAGGGTTCCATTCTCGTTGGAGGCTGTCGTACTTGATTCTTGAGTGGTTGTACCCAGACTGGGTATATTTCCGTGCTTGTAGTAAGCTTACCTGAAACTCGTAGCCTAGTCGAACCGAGTGATTGGAATCAATCATTCGAGTTAAGTAACAACAGGCGCGGTCAGGTGCAGGATGGGTGACCGTCCCGTGACTACCACTAGTGGCATTTTATCCGAGCACTTCCGTGATTTGCAAGGCACGTCAAGCCGTTGGTACCGGCTGTCGTGTAATGGCAGTCGTTAAGCCAGAGGCCTAATGGGCGGCTTGACTACTTCTGACATTGAATATGAATGTTCAATATGAATATGAGTATTCAATGTCAGTCAATCGAGAGAATTCGATCGGTGTGAATATTCGCATGAATATAGGTTCGGTGTGAGCAAACGCTCACAGCACCTGAATATTCGCGACAAATATTTGCTCGCCTGTGCTCCATCCCATCCCACATCAAGACACGTGCGATGGTGCGAAAGGGATTCGCCAAAAAACAGACAGCTATCTGAAGCGCGCTCGGGCGCCCGGTGCTCATGTCGAGCGAATATTCAATGTCAGTCGCCGCCTTAAGGGTGGCAAGAATTCGAATATACGTAATAGATTAATTACGTGGTTTTTAGTGAAGACTTCGATAGCAACCCTTGTATGTCCCCACTGCTGGGGCACGGGTCTCTTACTGCATCGCAAGAAGGTTAGGCCATACTCCACCACGGGGGCCAAGTCCGGGTTGGTGGAGGATTGTAAGACAATGGCGAGCCTTACTGTCAGAAGTTATCAAGCCGCCCATAAGGCCTCTGACATGGCTTAACGACTGCCATTACATGACAGCCGGCACCAACGGCTTAGCATGCCTTGCGAAGCACGGAAGCGCTCGGAAAAACTGCCACTAGTGGTAGTCACGGGACGGTCACCCATCCTGCACCTGACCGTGCCTACACTATTTTTATTTTTAATGCACTAACCCGTGCTAAGGAACAAATTTAAAAACCTATTAGCACGGGTTAGTGCATTAAAAATAAAAATAGTGTAATCATGTGGGTACCGTGATATCGTTCCGATGTTAAACCTAACTGCAAAGTAGGTAGTCGGGGCTGTAAGTAATGCAATTTGCTTAAGTCAGATGTCGCTGCCTGTACGTATTGTAAAGAGGTTCGAAATTTCACTGATGCCGTGAGTCGCCCATTGGCTCAATTGGTAGAGCGCTGGTACGGATAGCCAGAGGTTGCGGGTTCGAATCCCGGCATGGGTGAAATTTTTAGCCTCTAAATAGGTTTTTAAATCTGACCGTGCCTGTTGTTGCTTAACTCAAGTGATTGATTCCTATCACTCGGTTCGGTTTTGTTTAGTGTAGACTTATTTCTTTTTTATTCTTTATATTAATGTACAATGAGTGGATGAATAAAACACTAACATGTTTAATATTAATGTTTATTCAACATTAACACGTTTTCTTGTTTCAATTACCTCCTTATATTTATATGATCGTGGAAAAACATGTGGTCTGCTAGCCGTTCAATTAAAGGTTGCAATTTCATTAAAAATCAGACCCTGATATACTCAACATAAAAACCACGGAGCGTGATCGGTCAAACGCAACAATAGCGAGGTTAGCCACCCTTTATTATATTAAATAGTACAAAGGACTAACGCTTATCGCACTCGTATAGCTACATACAACCGCTGATGCGTCGCTGGGAATATTTCCAAACCAACCGTAATTTGCTTATGGACAGTCTGACGTCAGTGTGTACTCAAAATTGGGTAGGTAGATAGAAATTCTTTATTTACTTATTTGTCGATACCTACTTTTATTGCACTTCAATTTTAAAGATAACATATAACAATGCGCCATATCCTTCTATCAGTCAACCTCAGGACGTAGAAGAAAGAGTTGATAGGCGTGCAAAAAATATAAATATGTTTTTTTTTATAATTTAAAAACATGGATTTATAAGGTGAAATTAAATAAAGTCACACATTAATAATTATAGACTTACTCATATAATACAATACACACGTACATACTATATATTAAAATAGGTATGCATATCGCTTCAAAATTTGTACATAGTGATATTTTTTACATAATTATACTTAATTCCTGATGCACATACGAGGAATTAAGTACATGAGATATAAGGATTGTTTAAAAACTATTAAAGCAGTCCAAATCAAAATATTCAGGACAAGCTCTCCTAAATTTATCTATTTTCTTGAAAACAAGAAAACAGAACTATAATTATTATAGGTACGTACGTACGTACCTATATCACTGTATATTTTGTCACTGCATATTAATTTTGGTAAACTCTTTTAATTAAGGTCTTTGAAAAGACTAAGTTAGGAGTTTTTTGTCCATTTTTTCTTCAAAACGACACCCAGTTTGAATTGTAACGTAAATAAATAAATGAATGAATGAACGAACGAACGAACGAACGAACGAATGAATGAATGAATGAATGAATGAATGAATGAATGAATGAATGAATGAATGAATGAATGAATGAATGAATGAATGAATGAATGAATGAATGAATGAATGAATGAATGAATGAATGAATGAATGAATGAATGAATGAATGAATGAATGAATGAATGAATGAATGAATGAATGAATGAATGAATGAATGAATGAATGAATGAATGAATGAATGAATGAATGAATGAATGAATGAATGAATGAATGAATAAATAACTAAATAAATAATCTAGGATAAGCAAACAGTTTGTTAGACATTATTGCTTTCCGTATGGATTTGTAACGTCGTGTCTGTTCGGTTAAAGAAAACCGTGTTCCTAATAATAGAACTTGATTGATAGCACAAAAACGAATCTTCTGTGTTATTTTTCAATTAAGTTACAATTCAGAGTTACTCTGCGTTCATGTGGCACCATTTAATTACATTTTCGTATACTCTGGCATACAGAGGCATCATTTGCCAGATAGATCGAGATCACATATCACAACCGGGTCGTTGGGTAAAAACTTAGGCCTTTGCATCTACTGGCACATCGTTCTTTAGATGGAGTGGGCTTAACCAACTAGTGTGAGTGTAAGTGCTACTCGACTTTGTATAAATAAATAATACCTAAGTAAATATTCATGGACATTTTACACAGATCTCGTTAGTCCCATACTAAGTACATCTAAATGACTTTTGTTACAGGTGCTAACTCGACTATTGATACATACATACATAAATAACTTAACGCATTCACGCACGGTCTCTGCCTACCCCAGAGGGGTAGGCAGAGACCAGGGACTGCCACTTGCCATGATCCTGACAGATCACCTTCGCTTCATCAACGTTAATAAGTCGTTGCATGCACGCATGCCGGTTCCAGGTTCTTTTTATCTTTCCCTTTGCTAATACATCCCCAATTTGGTAGATGAATGACTTCTAGATTATACTCGTATATGTTTACAACTCTTGTATGTCCCCACTGCTGTAACACGGGTATCTTCCTGCATCGCAGGAAGGTTAGGCCATACTATACCACGGGGGCCAAGTGTTGGTGCAGGATCTGTCAGGATCGTGAATAGTGACAGTCCCTGGTCTCTGCCTACCATTCTGGGATACATGCGTGAGGTTACGTAAGTATGTATGTATTCGTCCAAGCTTATTTGTTTATTAGTCGAATCCCGTATTTCTAAGTTCTTTCCAGCACAATGGCTAAAGAGATACGTCAAGACGAGTTACTCAAAAGTGCCAAGTAATAGCTACACGGGATTCTAGACTTAAGAGGGATTCAATCAATAGCAACTTGATTAAGTACACTTTGTGCCAAAAAGAGTGGTGTCCTTTGGTATGAGCATGGCGAATCATTAAGAAATACTATTGCAAACAGCTGTGTTGACGAATAGCCCAACCATTTCGTGCAATAATGATAATGAACCTATGAACCTTGGTACTTACTAAAGTACACATGCTTCGAATTCGAGCAGTTCTCAATCAATTTAAAAATTTAAAAACCTTGTAAATTCAACTGCAAGTCATATAAGCCCTTAATAGTAAAACAATAGCAAAATACTATGTAAGAGTAATTTAAGATATGAAGACATGGACCTCGAGACAAACCAGTTATGGTTTCAGGAGGTCCGAATTCACTTAATCTGTATCTTTATTACGTAAATCTAAATAAATTAATAAAATAAAATAAACATTTTTTTTAAGCGCTCGTGGCCTAGCGGAACCGATTGATTAGAATCAATCATCAAACTTGGGTTAAGCAACAACAGGCGCGGTCAGGTACTGGATGGGTGACCATCTCGTGACTGCCGCTAGTGGCATTTTTCCGAGCGCTTCCGTGCTTCGCAAGGCACGTTAAGCCGTTGGTACTAGCTGTCATGTAATGGCAGTCGTTAAGCCATGTCAGAGGCCTTATAGGCGGCTTGATAACTTACTGTCTTACAATCCTCCACAAACCCGGACTTGGCCCCCTTGGTGGAGTATGGCCTAACCTTCCTGTGATACAGGAAGAGACCCGTGCCCTAACAGTGGGGAAATATAAACGGTTGATATCGAAGCAACTCTTTTTGCAGCACACGTGGGTCATATCGGGTAACGAGACAATAGGTTCGGTCCGGTGCACGATTATACGAACCATCACGCGCGGGCTCACACCGACACAACATGGGAATGAGCTGGCTCCTGCAAGTTTGTGGTAGCACCGACGATGGTGGTATCGGCGGTATGGTGCGACGGATACGGCGCGAGTCAGTAACTCACATGAAGGTTCGTTGCGACATCTCCAGCGTGCATTTTGCGTGGCAGTCGAGTTGCTTGGAGTCGTGGCTCAGCGCGAGCGTGCAAGTAACTCTAACCACGAGCTCAACACGAAAACTTCATTCTTAAACAAAAACCAATCCCAAAATTATTATTTATTAAAACAAAAAGAGCGCACAGGTTTTCCTCTCATACAGTGTAAAATGTACCAGCAATCGGAACGGCGGATCGAGTCACAGTATGAATTACAATCAGTGGTTCTATTCCCATTCGATCTCGCATTGGTATACTGTAATGATGCAGTACACATATATCTATAGTTCTACACATATTCGACCGGGTCAGGGCCTTTCATAACAATAATCCCTTTCAATTTATTCTTGTACATCTAATGACATGAAACTGACTCTGACTCCATTATTTTGATTAAATTCTTTTTAATGCACTAATCCGTGCAAAAAACAATTTTAAAAACCTATTTAGACGATAAAAATTCCACCCATGCCGGGACTCGAATGCGCGACTTCTGGCTAACCGTGCCACTATTTTGGTTTTGTAACAGATATTACTTTTATCTGTCATTAACCTTTTTTTAAATAAGTTTATTTAAGAACCTTTATTTAAGTATTCATGGACATATTACACAGATCTCGTTAGCCTTAAACTAAGTTCAACTAAATGACTTGTGTTACAGATATATATAATAGTTAGAATATTTTCGTTGCTTAATCGCGTAGTAATTTATTGCTATTTTACCTCGACGTTTCGACATTATTATAGCCGAATTGTGCGTGAAGCGGTTGAAATTAAGAAACACAAATTTTTTTATCGGGAATGTGGTTGCAAACTATCGCAAACGTGGGATCCGGTCATCAAGATGTGTTCGAGTGGAAAAAAGTCGCATGGCTTATCGTCCGACATTGTCAGTGTAGTGTGTCGCAACCCTAATAGTGCTTTGTGATAGCTGATTGAGGGTAGTCTGAAACCTCATCAGCCGAAGATGCGAACGGGTGCCAGCCATCAGTCTTCTCGTGACCACGATGACTCTAACGTCGTCGAAACGTCGAGGTAAAATAGCAATAAATTACTACGCGATTAAGCCCCGAAAATATTCTATGTGTACAAGTCGCGAAAGTTTAAAATATGTTAGATATATTTAATGTTTTAAATACATAGATAACATCCAAGACCCGAGGCAACCCAGCCGGGGATCGAACCGGATTACCCGATTGCAGTTGCATCACGTAATATTTTATGCAGGGTTATTTTAGAATGCGAAAATCCAATACAACTACGGCCTTATTCATAACTACACGATTTCACTAAAATAGTAGTAGTAGTTTTAATTAAAACTGTTTTTATACGGATTTATGCTCGTTTATTACATTTTTACAATTTTCCAACGTTTCAGCACTTTTTCAGGTGCCGTGGTCCCGGGTGAGACCACGTGGGACCACGGCAACCAAATAGTAGTAGTTTTATTCAATACAGTTTTTTGCTTTATCTTCTTTTGTAAAAAAGGTAAAACATACAGGCATCAAACGTGGCGTGTTTGTGGGACCTATTCTAACAAAAAATAGGGTCAAGCGCGAGTGTCCTCACAAAATACAGTACCTACTTTACTGGCAATTTAAAATATATCACTAAATACTACCAAGTACTAACTGTAATAGCAAAATTAATTCAAACGTGGCGTGCCAGCTCAGAAAAATAGCGAGCTGAAGTGGAAGTGGCCTGGCCATGTCTTGCGAAGAACCGACAACCGTTGGAGTAAACGTGTTTTTGATTGGAGATTTAGAATTTATTTATAGGCTGGGCAGTAGATTTCATATATGTATATATATAAAGAACGTTATGGATGTGAAATTAAAATAATTTTTTATTGGGTTGGATTTGAAAAAATATCACAAAACATCTTTATAAATTGTAGCCTATGTGTTATTCTGATGTACGATATAAGCTATATAATATTTCATTAAAATCCATCTGTAGTTTTTACGTAAAATAGTATTTCGCGTTTATAATATTAGTAGGAAGTAGAATAAAGTGGTCTTACTGTCAGAAATGACCTCCTGACGTTACTTTTCTGTTCGCCTTTATTCTGATATTTTCCCTGTCTACGTTAATCCGACAGCTAACCCTCAGCTAAAGCCGTGGGTGGGGAGAGCGTACCTACTAATGCGTTCCGAATAAGTAATGAAGGAGCACAAGCCTGGTTTGGAACGCGAGCTTAGACCATTGGTCACTTAATAATTATTAATTAATTAATAATAATTAATATGAAGACAAGTTAATAATTATTTCAAAGTATTTATTTTATTTAGCACAAACGCCATTTTTGGATCCATCCCTTTTATACTTCTTTTTCTTCTTATTCAGGCTACATTAGTCCACTGCTGGACAAAGCCCTCCCCTAATGAGCATCATAGCGTGAAGTTGTGCCATCATTGGGGGGTGATGCCCATAATGCCCACGCTGGGCATGCGGGTTGGGGATCGCAGTTTGGTGTAATTGTACTGCAGGGGGCGTAAATGTCTATCACTTCACGAGAATTCGAACACTTATCACGCGCGTATGTCACAGTGCGAATGTGTGCAGATGGATGGAAAATTAGTAGCGGCGGCGCGAGCGACGGCACCGGAACGAATGAGTAATGAATGAATGACCACAGATTCATGATTACGTCGCGCGATCGATTCTCGCGCGAACATCCACGAATACAATATAGGAGTGTTCATTTGAATTCGTTACATTTTCTAGCAAGTTTATTTGCCCTATGAAGGTGATCAATAGTGCAAACCTGGTTGACCCGGTCGGTACCCTGTCTGCACTGGTAGTTATTTCCAATCAGTTGCTTGGTTACGGTTTTGAATCACTTCTTCTTCTGGCTATATTAGTCCACTGCTGAACACAGCCCTCCCCGAATGAGCGCCACAGCGCAAGGTTTTTGCGGGAATATACAATCATAATTATACATTTCTTAATGATTCGCGATACTCATACATAGTTATTATTAAACGGGTCAAATCGCGATTATTTATTAGGTAAAACTTAATTACCTTATTTCCACGTATTTAACTTTTTTCCGAGACCACGGCAACTGTAACGCTGCCGAAACGTCGTGAAAGAAGGTAATTACGTTTTACCTAATAAATAATCGCGATTTGACCCATTCAATATATAACTATAATTATACATAACAAGCTTAATAAATAATATAAATAGGTTCCTATGTATTAATAGTGGTTCTACTCTATTGTATTTATTCTTAGATTGACAGGATACGCAATAGTCTGATTAATGACTAGAATTGAGAAAGGAATGTTGCTTTGGTTTGGACACATGAAGAGGATGAAGGAAGAAAGATTGACGAAACAAATATATATTGCGAATGTAAGTAGAAGGGCTAGTAAGGGACATCCCAGGTAGACATACATCGACCAAATAGGGGATGTATTAGCAAAGGGGAAGATAAAAATTACCCGGAACCGCCATGCGTGTATGCAACGACTTATGAATGTTGATGAAGCGAAGGTGATCGTCACAAGTGGCAGTCCCTGGTCTCTTGCCTACCCCTCTGGAATACAGATGTGAGGTTATTTATGTATGTATTAATTCTATTTTAAAGCAGTATATATACAATATTCAATTGATTATACATTGTCCAAAAAGTGTAGAGTGAGATTTTGCACACACGTTTTGTCTGTGTTAGTTAATTTCATGCACTTAAAAGCATTATAAAAATGAGAACTACAGTCATTTCAATAAAAAGATGTATTGTACTTAATCACATGTAGTAAATGGTCTTAATTTTCGAAAATACCACTAATCAAGTTTCACATTCGGTTTCGTGAATTTTCGGATAAACTGTAACTTACTCTTACTGAAATTTACTTAACGATCCAATTTAACATGAAAGTATGAAACCTTCTTGTGATGACGTCATAATAAAAAAAAGTTAGGCGCCATCTTGGCTTTTCATTTTCTGGTGGGAAGGATGTATTTGTAATTTCGTAAGGTACGAGTATATTACTCGAGTAATTACTTTGTTGTCTTCTGCGAATTACTCGATGTGTAATTATGTTTTTTTTTAACCAACAGCTTATACAAGAGGCATTTCTATATATTCATATATTTTTTAGGTATTAAGTGCTTTTTTTAATTTAAATTTGTTAATGATCCCTTATTAATGGATAGCCAGAGGTCGCGGGTTCGAATCCCGGCATGGGTGGAATTTTTAGCCTCTAAATAGGTTTTTTAAAATTGTCCTTAGCACGGGTTAGTGCATTAAGAATAAAAATAGTATAATGATCCCTTTATATAGGAAAAAGGGTATCGTTCATTGTCATAAATGATTTAAATATTTTATGATAACTTATTATTAATGAGATGTTTGAATATAAGTGTACGTTGTTGAGTATTTTATTTCAAAATACCTCTGATATTGCATAGTGAAACATGGGATAATACACTATGATATATATAGGTACATACCATTCACGGTCCGTCGTACCATTATTATAAAACATATGGAGACTATAAGAAAACTTCTGGTTTATATGTGTAAATATTTTTTATTGAAAGTTTGAAAATAAAATTCATCCGCTTTCATCGCAACATATTTTTATATTTTGTCAAAATTTGGCTTTACACTTAAGTTGTAAAGAATTTTAAATAATTTAGGCACAGAAGAATGACCAACGTGTCGTAACAAATGCATCCGACAGAGAACCGAAGTTATCGACATAGCTCAGAGAATAAGCAAGCTGAAGTGGCTGGCTGGCCATATCTCGCGAAGAACCGACAACCCTTGTAGTAAACGTGTCCTTGAGTGGAGACCGCGACTCGGCAAACGTAGTGTAGGACGCTCTCCGACTAGGTGGGATGAATATCTGCAAAATACTGCAGGCAGATGCTGGATGCGGCAAGCTGAAGACAGGGCGCTATGGTGCTCATTAGGGGTGGGCTATGTCCAGCAGTGGGCTAGTATAGCCTGACGACGACGACGACCAACGTGTCATTAAATATATCGTTCGCTGAAGTTTTTTTTACCACATGAGCAATCGAGCATTACTAAGTAGGTATATCAATTGCATTTAATTCAGTTCAATTGTATTTCAATTTCAGTAAAAGCAATTTTATATCCAACGCGTTCTAATAACACAAATTCTTTCAGTTCACAGTGAATACTCGGTGCAACAATGCGTTTTCTGAGAAAATTTCACGGTATCCCGAGACCCCATGTTATGGGGTCAACTTTCGATGTCACAGAGAGCATTAATAATTTTATGAATAAAATCTGCTTCTCTGCATATGTTCGCAATGCCGAGAGCCAAATCGTTCGAGCTAACTTCACAGTCCGCTTTTGTACAGTATATTTTATGTACATTACTTTTGTAACTGCCTGCGTAGTCTTTAGACGTACCATCGCAATTATCGGGACACCATGGGGATTTATGAACTTAATAACATTCTTAAATGAAATCGTTTCAGACGGTTTTGTCATTGTTGCAATGTTTGTAGCTTACAAATGCGACATTGCGCGCATTCGAGAGTATTTTAATAACTACAATCATATCGACCAAATCTTAGGAGTTTCCGGGACAAGTACCTACACTTTAGAGCAGAACAAGTATAATCGACTGTTCTTTTTGGGTACTATAGGTTATGCCATTAAATTGACGTTTGATATTGTACAGTCAGCAAGGAGCATCGAATGGATTAGCATTGGTTACTTGGATTATAATCTATCCGTATACGCAATTTTCATCAACATGTCCAGTATAGCTGTACAACTTGCAATTCTGAAGGATAGATTTAAAATGTTTGGCAGCCGACTGTCCGCTGCATTGGAAACGCCTTGGCAGGAGAATCCGGGCAAATTTGTGGACATTATGATACAGTTGAAATACGGTTATCAGTTGTTTTACAAACAGCAGTTTATGTTGGCTAACATGTATGGCTGGCAAGTAAGTAGGATTTGTAAAGACTTTTTGGGTAAATTTTTTTTCGTTATGTGTAATTACTAATTTTAAAGGTATTTTCAGATTCTCCTTGGGGCAATTTACATTGAACTGTTTTTAATAACCACTGTGTATGGCAGTTTTGCACCTGAAATAACAGTTTTTGTAAGTTTTTTCTTATTACTGTTGTATTCTAAGTTAATATAGAGACTAATTTAAAAATATTTCTATAATTAAAACTGTTTTAATTATGTCTAGTACTCGTGTTAACCTAAGAAAATACAATATTTCTATATTCATTGTAAAAAACGTAATTATTATGTCTTTGGTGTAATTAATTGTGTACCCGAAATAATTATATTCTTTAACTTTATCTTTAAATTAAAAGTATTCCAGCATTTGTTTTCATATTATTTCAGGTAGTGTGGACCTATTTCTTTATAGCTTTCACGCAGATTTTCTTTAGCGGAGGCGTACTTTACGCCATGGCTTACTGCTTCGAAGAAATGTTGACAGTGCGGAAACGGATGATATCGCAACTAGAGGATGCTATGTTACTAATGGAAATTAATTTGGTTAATCAATCAGAAGGTAAAATAACACTAATATTATAGCGGGTATTAGAAAAAAATTTACTTCTTAAAATGAAGAATTGTATTAGTGTGGGAGCCGAGATACGATTAAATTTGTAACACTTAATTTGCAGTAAAATTCTCTTCTTCTTATATTATACTTTTTCCGAGCGCTTCCGTGCTTCGCAAGGCACGTTAAGCCTTTGGTGCCGACTGTCATGTAATGGCAGTCGTTAAGCCATATCAAAGGCCTTATGGGCGGTTTGATAACTTTAGAAAGTAATGCCCGCCACTACCTTACATGCTCCACACGGACTTGGCCCCCGTAGTGGAGTATGGCTTAACCTTCCTTCGATGTAGGAAGAGCCCCGTGCCTCTGCAGTGGGACAAACAAGGCTTGATATCGTATTCTTATATCAGTGACACTGTGCAGCAAATTCCGTCCTTTAAATCTACGGTTGGAGTTGTTCCGCTTTATGAGAGTTCTAGAATGGTTCCCAATTACCTGCAAGGTTTTCTTCTTTTGCAGACAAGGAAATACATCGCCAGGTGCAAACGTTACAGAAACAGATCCGCCGGCAGCCCCTGTCGTTTAGCATTTCCAAGATATTCCAACTTGACTACAACCTGATACAGTCTGTGCTAAGTTTCACAGTGACTTATTCTATTGTATTAGCTCAGTTTAATAAAAATGGCTACCAACTCAAAAGGTAAATATGAGATCATTGGCTTAATGGTCGGCAATGGATTGGGATGGAGGATGAATGGATGAAAGACGGAGGGGCCAGCAGTTATTTGGTAACCAAAAATAACCTATCGTGTCGAATACGAAACAAAAGTCCACTGCAATAAACACGTGGTACATAAATATCTTACCACCACCAGCTGCATTCACCTACACGGGGACTTTTAAATAGTTAGCTATGTCTAAATATATATTTATTTATTACGTAGCTTATAAACGTCGCACTGTAGGGCACAGGCCTTCTCTCAAATATAGAGTATGGCTTAGATAGATAGATAGATAGAATATTCTTTATTGCATGTACACCAAGGATTACATAAGAGACTTATAAAATAACAGTACAGTGCAAGTGGCGGCCTTATTACTAAAAGTAATTTCTTCCAGACAACCATTGACGGAAAAGAAGAAACGAGAACTGAAATACGGGTAGTCGGCGCAACTAAACAATATTAGATAACATATTATTTTATAGTTGATACACATACATAAACGATACATAAATATGAAATTGATACACATACATAAACGGTACATAAATATGAAATAAATAAAAATAAACATACACAAGGGAAAAAAAAAAATAAGGCTTAATGCGTGGTAATGCATACCCACCGCGAATTGGCAATTTCAAGCGCTGATATATATTTAAACCTCATACTAAGACAGGTTTTTCTCACGACCTTTTCTTTCACCGATAGCTAGTGGTATTGCTACTATAATTTCACAAATGTACATGACTTAGAAAACAAAGTCATTGGTACATGCCCGAACTGGGAATCGAACCTGGGTCTCTCGCTTCCGAGTCCATTGTTCTACCCACTGGGCTCCCGCCGCTTGCAATATTTTAACTTACCTGTTAGCAATATTTTAAGGGATTTTTACGGTAACGTTGAAAAATGAAATTTATATTATGTAAATGTTTAGAGTCATGTCGTAAGATATGCTTTAACAAGTAGAAGAAGCAAATGATGGTGTCTGGCCCCGAACATACGAAGTTTTTTCCTACAGTGTACCGACGTTATGACTGCATATAAATAGCTTTGCTATTAATAGCTTGCAAGAACTTCTAGAACGTCAGTGGTCGAGATTGGCTAGGGACCGGGAGAGTTGGCGTGAAATGGAAGAGGCCTATCCTCAGCAGTGGGCTTCATTCGTGAGCTGGATAAATAGATAGATAGAAGAACTTCTATCTATATAAATAAAATTCAAAGTCCTGACTGACTGAGTCACTCATCAACGCCCAGCCCAAGCCGTGGACCTAGGAAGCTGAAATTTTGCACAGAGGATCTATATATAATGTAGGCAAGTAATAAGACCGGATTTTTTTTAATTCAACCCCTAAAGGAGCGAAAAGGGTTGACAAAATTTGTATTTGAGGTAAAAATAATGTTGGTTAATTTTCTTGAAACTTAAAATAAATACTCTTCAACACAATTGATTGAACACGTGTTTCTAAATTTAACCCTTAAGGGAGTAAACGGGGTTGCAAAAAAAGTCCACGCGGTCGGAGTCGCGGACAAACGCTAGTAATTACATAAGTTTATCAAAGGCCATCTATGCGAGTGGCGGCGTGGCGGCCGGTATGGTTGAGACTGGCAATGGCTGACCCCTGCGTTATGCTCGGGAAAAGGACCTGTTATTCTGCTAAGGTATCGTACTACAATGATCATTGTACGAACGTGGTGATTTCACTTCATTGCTGCTTTAAGTAAGCGCGCACACGTATCAAACCTGCTAGGGCCAATGGTATAAAAATACACGTCACATGACGCTAACATTTATCTATCATTGTACTAACCGAGTTAAGGCCTCGATTCTCTTACTGCAGTACAGTATATTGTTGTCGGGTCACGTGACTTGTTTTCTTATACTATTGGTATCTAGAAGGTGTGATACGTGTGCGGGCTTAGAATTAAAGCAGCAATGTAATGAAATCACCACGTTCATGCAGTTGTCATTGTACTACAATTGATTAACAGAATATAGGGCCAGGGAGCGAATTCTCACTTCATTAGCAAATAAGTCGTTTACGACTCTAAAGCTTATGACTTGCCCTTCTATGTAAAAAGTCGACCGACAGCCAAAATCTGTATTCTGAACACCATGCTAGATTGAATTCGAATGAGTAAATTAATGTCTAATGACTCTGTCGAGTTACCTTATCTTATTTTTATGAGACAAGTGTCTTATCCTCTACGCTTTCAATTCGCGTGGGCAAGAATTAACTCCCTGGCCTTGTACTGTTCAAATTTCTGGCAACATTACTATTTTCCCACTTTTGTAAGAATAGTACCAACCATCTGCTGTGCTGCTGTGTGGTGTCGGCTTAAAGAATAACACCAACCCAAATTCTTCCCGCGGGTGTCGTAAAAGGCGACTAAGGGACACAAACCGGGGGGTGGGCAGCAGCGCCCCCAGCAGCACAATGCCACCAATCTGCGATCCCCAACCCGCATGCCCAGCGTGAGGATTATGGGCATTAACCCCCAATGATGGTATAAGACAGGGCGCTATGGCCATCATTAGGGGAGGGCTATGTCCAGCAGTGGACTACATAATATAGCCTGAAGAAGAAGAAGAAGTACCAACCTAAGTAGCGAAGGTTATTGATCATTACAAATATTTATTGCCCTCATAGAATACAGTTGGGTTGAAACTCATACCAGCTTACGTATTAGATTTAACATCATTTAACACTACAACTCGATAATAAGGCTTGCGTTGTACTTAGATATATATTACGTTAAAATGATGTTTTGATTACTGGTTAGATTGTTTCTATAAGTAAACCAAGGAAACATAATGTGCCGCCTATCGAATTCACTTGCACGTAAGTTTTATTGGATATTATAACAATTTTTCTTATAAATGTAATTTAACAACACAGGTTGACTCGCACATTATAGGTCGATTAAGATGAATTGTCGTTAAATGCCACTTAATTGGCGAAAGTCGGCCTTAGAGTGGGGACTGCAAATTTTGATATTAAATTAACTATGCACTAATGTAGCCCTACAAATGTTTGGTCACAAGGTTAGACTTAAGCGCACTTGATATTTCTTGACATTCTTGTTATTGTAATATCGTTGTGTGTGTGTATTGAATGTAATCATTTGATTTATTAAAAATAAAATTTATCTCTGCTGTATTTTTTTCGAGTTGTTTTAATTAAATCAACACAAAACGATTGCAGGAAAATAATTGAATGAATGTATCACTTACACTAAATTGTTTTAATTTATCACAGGATCCATGATGGAAGATAAATAAACCTAGTATTTTCTTCTCTGAGAATAATTTTTAAACATAACATAACATTTACATACGGGCACATTTGCATTTTTCTTAATAATATAACCTGTCGGAAAGTCTATATAATCATTATGGTCCAAAAAATTATCATGCAAGAGCGAGCTCAGGCTTCAAACTATGACGTCATAACCTGCACGTATTAATTTCACGAGATAACTCATAGATAAACGTTTCATACATTAGGTTAAGAAAACGATAAGAAGAAAATTATAAGATGTGATCTTCATCTATTGTGATGCTGAAAACGCTAAAGTTTTTTTATTCACCTATTTTCAATGTTTCCCAAGTTTTTATATGGCAAATTTATATAAAGGCGACGTCACTCTAATCTTAGTTCGGCTCAAGTTTCTGTAGCATAATTCATGAGAATGATGCTACAAAAACTTGATAACATCACTACAAAGCGGAAAATCTTTAAAAACGAAAAATACATACAGAATTAGTAATTTAGTAGAACAACTTTCCTGTCCAAGACATAATTCAATTCCAATTCCCCACTTCCACAGTTAAGAACGAAAATGAGTCAAATGTGACTCACGAACTTGTTCCAATACTCTTGGGCAGGTAAGTCGTTAAAACATATTTACTTTTGAAAAGCAACGCTATACAATCATTCTATATAATCTCGTGGTAAGTGGAGACTTAAAGGGAGCGACCCTTAAGTCAACTAGAAAGTACTCTGTAGTTAATTAGGCGTGAAATCCTTTCCTACTTTTTGAGAGGGGTTTTCAGGAGCGTTTAATTGTTGAGGCTTAGTTCAAGACCGGTGAAGAGTAAATAAACCTTAGCAACGTACAGAAATTGATTACCACTCCTCTTGCCACATTAACTATTTAGCGGAAAAGTAATTTGTCTGCAAAGAAAAAAATGTTAGATTAGGCATAGTTCTAGTTTTGATTTATTCATTAATCTAATGTTAGGTTTAGATAAATAAATAAATATAAATATTCATGGACATATCACACAGATAACGTTACCCCATACTAAGTAAAAATTACTTGTGTTACAGGTGCCAACTCGACGATAGATTTAATGCAATAAATACAAACATAACATCCAAGACCCGAGACAAACTAGTGAAGTTCGTTTCCTGGTTTGACCCGGCCGGGGATCGAACCCGAGACCTTCGGTTTTACAGTCAGCGTGCCAAACCACTGCGCCACCGAGGCCGTCATAATCATCATCAGCCATTTGACGCCCACGGCAGGACATATGCCTCTATCCTGCCTCGTAACCAGGTCATCAGAACCTCATAGTTTTACAATCTAATCGCAACAAGCCATTTTTATTTCTGTAAACTGTTTAAACTGCGTATGTACAAAACGTACGTAAGTACAAGCATTTACATATAGTTTTTTTCTTTAAATCTGTACTGTTCACATGAACAATGATTTACCGGAGACACTATATAAATATTGCATTGTATAGGTCAGCACCGGACACTGTAGTACTTCGCCGGATTGCTGACTGCATAGTCAAGCTCACGGGTCTTGTTGCCTGCGCCAAACAGTTGGATTTGCATCTCAAGAACAACACACATATTCGAACATGTAACTGTGCACGGTTCTTCTAACGTCATAAGACCTAAGCAACATCGTTTACTTTCATCTTCCGCCACCGCCCTAGAACCCACAACATCTGCTATGCGACAGAGTTGAGTTGTACACGTTCTCCTCTGCTCGTTCATGCATTATTAGCGAGAATATATAAAAAAATATAACAACCCTGTGAGGACCCACTGATGTGGCACAGGTCTCTACCTGCATTGCAGGAAAGTTTGGCATACTCCCCCAGGGGTGCCAAGTCCGAAATGGTGAAGGCTTGTAAGACAGTGGCGTGCCTTATTGTCAGAACTTATCAAGCAGCAGCCCATAAGGTCTCTGACGTGGTTTAATGACTGCCCCTACGTGACAACGGGCACCGACGGCTTAACGTGTCTTGCAAAGCGCGGAAGCGCTCGTAAAATATACCACTAGCGGTAGTCATGCGATTGTCACCCATCCAGTACCTGACTGGGCTTGCTGTTGCTTAATCTAAGTGATTGATTCCAATCAGTCTGTTCTACTAGGCCACGAGAATTTATATAACATATTGCAACCTTATATTTATTTTGGAAAAATCTCCATAAACCAAAACAAACCAAAGTTTGACAAAAAACATAATCTGTAATAAATGTGTTTCAGAATTTTCGCATTTTCGAGGTAAAACTGTTAAATAAATAACGTCTACATAAAACAATAACATGTCCTGGTCCCAAACTAGAACCCTGTGCTACGGTAACCAGGCAAGGACACAACTACACGGAAATACACTCAGACTGACGCCACGACCTCCGGCATGGTAATATGGATGCGATACCGCCGTGGGAGGGAGAACGGTCGGTGGGCAGACCAGCAGATGACCTGTATAAAGTAGCCGGCAAACAGTGGATGAGACTAGCGCGAGACCTTGCTAGTTGGCATGGAAATGAAGAGGCCTATACCCAGCAGTGGGGTTTACCGGGCTGATGATGATGATTATGATGAGCGCTAGAACAAAGATGCAGTAAATGCCTAGTCCAAATAAAACAATGTTCCAGGCACTGCAGCATACGAGTGGTCCCTATACCCATAATGTGTAAGTGAAAGTGCTACTGGACACTGTATAAATCATCTCATTACGTCGATAGAAAGGACAAGATGCAGTCAAATTGATACTACACAATTGAAAATTTTCGTTTGGTTAGAAACCTATTTAGAGGCTAAAAATTCCACCCATGCCGGGATTCGAACCCGCGACCTCTGGCTATCCGTGCTAGCGCTCTTTCCAACTGAGCCAATGGGCGACTCACCGGCTTCAGTCAAATTTCGAACCTCTTTACAATATTCTCTGTATTACGTACAGGCAGCACCTGTGCGTAATACAGGTCCTTAGCACGGGTTAGTGCATTAAAAAAAAAAGAATATAATAAAATATATTATTGATTTAATTACTCGATTTAATTACTCGATCTTTGTCGGAAGAGTCGGACTGTTCAAAACAAAATTTAAACAAGGACATAAGACTATATACATATTTGAGAAGGCTGTCTCATAATAAACAAGGGTGGGCAATTTTTCGTCGTAAATAAAACTACTAAATAACTCAAAATTTACGTTGTAATCGGAGGAAAATTAGACAAAGCTTCATGCTATTTTAGTCATGATCGAGCGTTTCATGAACAACGACGAGTAGTGAACAACAGTTTTTCGTTTAAAGTTTTACAAAATTTACGTAGTAAAATTTACGTTGCAGCATTGCTCGCACGTCGCTAAGTCACAGGACTCACTATTTTATTTACCCTAGTGTAGAATGGTGTAGGCTTGTATGTCTTGCACGGGCCCGAAGATTACTTACTAATTTATTTGTACTTTGGTGTAAGGACGCGAATCACGCGTTTTTCTTTAAATTCCTGAGTTTCCAGCACATTCATTAATGATGTCGAAAATTGTTATCATTAATGAAGTGGTTTAGTGCCCGAAAGACGTGGCTTGCGCCGTAGTACTACAGGCATACTACCTAAGCTGGAGTGCCAACGATAAGACAGGGGTCATCTCAGCAACTGTTATTTAACAAAAATTACAGCCAACCTTCCTGCGATGCAGGAAGAGACCCGTGCCCCACCAGTGGGGACATACAAGGGTTTATATCGAGGGAAATAAATTCTTTGGTTTTATTTCAAGTTAAGCCTCAAACGGGCAATAATGTAGGGCGCACTCTGTACTGCGTGTTATTGAGTTGCTACGACGTAGCACTCAAAGCTATGCGACTGAATGAATGCTACAGCATAAAGCGCGTAGCGATGCTACAGTATAAAACGCGTAGCAATGCTACACCTAAAAGCGCGTAGCAAAGTTTCGTAGCAGTAGACTTGACGTTGTGCTTATTGAGTACTACTGTAGTGTATAAATGTTCCCACTATGTGTATCTACTGACAATATCGTAGTTATGTTTTTTATTGACACGCGTATTAGTTAAAAATAAATAATTATACTTGTACGAGGCGGCGTTTATAATTTATGGCTAGGCGCGATTATTATTTTCTTGTTACGAGGACAATTTTATTTGAATAAATACTCACCTGAAAGGGCTAACCGAGAATAAATTTTAGGAACAACTCACCAACGTCGAACTGAAACTGTTTAATGTGTTATCTATCTGTGGCGAGCACATGTCAAGTCTACGCGCGCACTGCAAACTCCAACATTCCTGCATCGCGCAATCAAAGTCTTTCAATGACATGCCATAAAAGTAACGTCCGACTAACAATAGTTGGACCGGCCGTCCTCAGGCATACGATCTGGAAAATTCCCTTTATAGTGGAAGAGCACGATCACCCGCTGTTCCCTATAGATCTATAATGTGTATATTCTTCGGTATTTTACTATTTATTAATTTTTTCATTCGTTCGTTCGTTCGTTCGTTCGTTCGTTCGTTCGTTCGTTCGTTCGTTCGTTCGTTCGTTCGTTCGTTCGTTCGTTCGTTCGTTCGTTCGTTCGTTCGTTCGTTCGTTCGTTCGTTCGTTCGTTCGTTCGTTCGTTCGTTCGTTCGTTCGTTCGTTCGTTCGTTCGTTCGTTCGTTCGTTCGTTCGTTCGTTCGTTCGTTCGTTCGTTCGTTCGTTCGTTCGTTCGTTCGTTCGTTCGTTCGTTCGTTCGTTCGTTCGTTCGTTCGTTCGTACATTCATTCATTCATTCATTCATTCATTCATTCATTCATTCATTCATTCATTCATTCATTCATTCATTCATTCATTCATTCTTTCATTCATTCATTCATTCATTCATTCATTCATTCATTCATTCATTCATTCATTCATTCATTCATTCATTCATTCATTCATTCATTCATTCATTCATTCATTCATTCATTCATTCATTCATTCATTCATTCATTCATTCATTCATTCATTCATTCATTCATTCATTCATTCATTCATTCATTCATTCATTCATTCATTCATTCATTCATTCATTCATTCATTCATTCATTCATTCATTCATTCATTCATTCATTCATTCATTCATTCATTCATTCATTCATTCATTCATTCATTCATTCATTCATTCATTCATTCATTCATTCATTCATTCATTCATTCATTCATTCATTCATTCATTCATTCATTCATTCATTCATTCATTCATTCATTCATTCATTCATTCATTCATTCATTCATTCATTCATTCATTCATTCATTCATTCATTCATTCATTCATTCATTCATTCATTCATTCATTCATTCATTCATTCATTCATTCATTCATTCATTCATTCATTCATTCATTCATTCATTCATTCATTCATTCATTCATTCATTCATTCATTCATTCATTCATTCATTCATTCATTCATTCATTCATTCATTCATTCATTCATTCATTCATTCATTCATTCATTCATTCATTCATTCATTCATTCATTCATTCATTCATTCATTCATTCATTCATTCATTCATTCATTCATTCATTCATTCATTCATTCATTCATTCATTCATTATAGGAATAAAATCATGTACGTGCTGATGTAAATTTTCCAATTATCTTCAGCACTAGTTCTGTAAACCATTATTTTATTTGTAGTGAAATAATTTATTTCATTTAATAGTAGATTATTAAATGAAATAAATGATCCCGAAATCGGGGCGGCTCTCAAACAGCTTAGTAATGGGAAGGCTGCCGGTGAAGATGGAGTAGCCTCTGAGCTCCTCAAGGCTGGTGGTGAACCTGTTCTTGGGGAGTTGAGGAGGCTCTTCAACTCTGTAATAACCAATGGTACTACCCCGAGGGCGTGGAGCAGAGGTGTAGTGGCATTGTTTTTCAAGAAAGGAGACAAAACGCTCCTTAAAAACTATAGGCCGATCACGCTTCTGAGCCACGTCTATAAGCTGTTCTCGAGAGTCATCACGAATCGTCTAGCATCAAGATTTGACGCCTTTCAGCCACCGGAACAGGCTGGGTTTCGTAAAGGCTATAGCACCGTAGACCACATCCATACTGTTCGGCAGGTTATACAGAAGTCCGAAGAGTATAACCAACCGCTGTGTCTGGCGTTTGTGGACTACGAGAAGGCCTTCGACTCCATCGAAACCTGGGCTGTTCTGGAGTCTTTGCAGCGATGCCAAGTCGACTGGCGTTACGTGGAGGTGCTGAGGAGTCTCTACCAAGTGGCGACGATGTCCGTGCAAGTACAGAACCACCAAACAAGACCCATCCAGTTGCTCAGAGGTGTAAGACAGGGTGACGTTATTTCCCCGAAACTCTTCACCAATGCTCTGGAGGATGTTTTCAAGACCCTGTGGTGGAATGGCATGGGCATCAATGTTAATGGTGAATATCTCACACACCTCCGCTTTGCTGACGACATAGTCTTAATGGCAGAATCGCTGCAAGACCTACAGAAAATGCTGTCTGATCTTAATGCTGCCTCGAGACGCGTTGGGCTTGGGATGAACTTGGACAAGACTAAGGTCATGTTCAACGAGCACATCGTCCCTGAGCCCGTTCTCGTCGAAGGTGTAGCCCTTGAAGTTGTCCAAGAGTACGTCTACCTAGGACAAAAGATCCAGCTGGGTAGAGACAACTTGGAGGGTGAAATCACCAGAAGAGTGCAGCTTGGCTGGGCAGCGTTTGGAAAGTTGCGTCACATCTTCGAGTCATCCTTGCCACAATGCCTGAAGACCAAGGTATTCAATCAATGCGTCCTGCCGGTCATGACATACGGAGCCGAGACGTGGAACCTGACAGTGAAACTAGCCCACCGATTGCATGTCACTCAGCGAGCTATGGAAAGGTGTATGCTCGGAATCTCGTTAAGGGACAAAGTCCGGAACGAGATCATCCGACAAAAAACCAAAGTCACTGACGTAGTTCAGAAGTGTAGCAGGCTGAAGTGGCAGTGGGCTGGTCACATCTGTCGCAGAACCGATGATCGTTGGAGCAGACGGGTTCTCGAATGGAGACCACGACTCGGCAAGCGTAGTGTAGGACGCCCTCCGGCCAGATGGACCGACGACCTGAAAAAGGTGGCTGGTGGTGACTGGATGGCGAAAACGGGAGATCGGGTCTTGTGGCGCACCCTGGGGGAGGCTTATGTCCAGCAGTGGACTGCAATAGGCTGAAATGATGATGATGATGATGATGAATAGTAGATTGATAACCAAGGGCTGTATGACATCAATTGCATATTATGAGGTTTATGCAATTGATGCTTACACCCGAGGTAAACACTCTGCTTTACATATCGATTGTGAGGTAAGTAAAAAAACAAGAAAGCAGGTTGACTTTTTTTTTGACTTGACATTTTTCAAAACTTTTGAGAAAGAACTCCAAAACACGAAAAACAATTACTTTCGCGCCTAGCTAGTCGACTGACTTTTTTTAGTCTTTACGATTTTATGGCACGCAAGCGCGTCAAATCGTGCTGGCCAGTTTGATTTTTAAATCGATGTTACGCGAAACAAATAGTTCGATATTTAAAATAAAATCTTCATAAATTCTAATATAAATTGTCTTGATTCCGATTCGAGTAAATAATCGATACCGAGAAAAAAAAATATTCACATTTATGATTTGAAAAAAATTATGATTCATGCAAATACGAATATTTCTAAAAAGAAGCTACTAATTTGTTTCATTACTTTATTAATAGGTTTTTTTTCATTTCATCTCATTAAATTTCATTTTCATTTCATATCAATAAAAAAATTCTTCTGAAGACTTTGCTGTATGGGCATAGTTCCCTTTGCCTACCAAAATGGGTGAAGAAAAAAAATCTCTGCTTATATTCTTTTATGGTTGGCACCATTTACCAAATAATTTTATTTTAATAAATTGCTTCATCCTTCCTGCGATGAAGGAAAAGACTCGTCCCCAGCAGTGGGGACATACGAGGATTGATATCATAATATACGATAAGGGTCTCACAGGATGAGGACAACGCAGGATAGCAAAATGAAGAATGTTACTAGGTATGCCAAATCGCTTGAAATGCTTGTCTCAGTAAAGCCTGTATGTATACAAATACACTAGTTTTTGTTGTAGTCAAAAATACCTAGTATTTTTGATTTTATAGGCATTCAAAGTTATGAAAAATATCGAGTCCCGCTAACAGTCGCGCGGCGCGTTGTGACGTCATGTCACAACGCGCTGCGCAGGCTCGGGCCGCGGCCCGCTTGGCAGTGCTGCAAACTCTACTGATTTATCAGGAGATTTTCTGATTTGAAGCACTGTCTCTTGATAGTGTGGGGCCAGAAGCAATGTATGTGCCTGTATGTAAATGTTATGTTATGTTATGTTATGTTATGTTATGTTATGTTATGTTATGTTATGTTATGTTATGTTATGTTATGTTATGTTATGTTATGTTATGTTATGTTATGTTATGTTATGTTATGTTATGTTATGTTATGTTATGTTATGTTATGTTATGTTATGTTATGTTATGTTATGTTATGTTATGTTATGTTATGTTATGTTATGTTATGTTATGTTATGTTATGTTATGTTATGTTATGTTATGTTATGTTATGTTATGTTATGTTATGTTATGTTATGTTATGTTATGTTATGTTATGTTATGTTATGTTATGTTATGTTATGTTATGTTATGTTATGTTATGTTATGTTATGTTATGTTATGTTATGTTATGTTATGTTATGTTATGTTATGTTATGTTATGTTATGTTATGTTATGTTATGTTATGTTATGTTATGTTATGTTATGTTATGTTATGTTATGTTATGTTATGTTATGTTATGTTATGTTATGTTATGTTATGTTATGTTATGTTATGTTATGTTATGTTATGTTATGTTATGTTATGTTATGTTATGTTATGTTATGTTATGTTATGTTATGTTATGTTATGTTATGTTATGTTATGTTATGTTATGTTATGTTATGTTATGTTATGTTATGTTATGTTATGTTATGTTATGTTATGTTATGTTATGTTATGTTATGTTATGTTATGTTATGTTATGTTATGTTATGTTATGTTATGTTATGTTATGTTATGTTATGTTATGTTATGTTATGTTATGTTATGTTATGTTATGTTATGTTATGTTATGTTATGTTATGTTATGTTATGTTATGTTATGTTATGTTATGTTATCTACTGTTTTCTTTGTAGAATTGAGTAAAATCTCCTGAATTTTGACAAGTAGCCACTACATTTCGGCATCTTCCACCTTTGTTAGGTTATTGAACGAATATAATGAAACGGAACGTTTTCATTCATCGACTCGATATGCGAATATTTCTTATCTGTGTTGTGCTACCAATGCTATCAAAAGAGGAAAAATGATAGGAAAGGATGTCATGAAGGAAGTCGCGAATAAACATTTAATTTTTATAAAGAAGGAATAGGGTAACTTAGTCGGTTTGCCGGCCACCTTTAGTTTTCGGCCATCACGCAGTTTTTACGAAATAATAAGAAAATAAAATACGCCCGAGTAAAAAATCTATTGTTACCGCATAGATTCTAATGATGTCTTTGCCTATATAATTAAGTATCTTAGTAGCGTTTCATTTATTTCGTCAGTTTTCCCTCGCGTTTCAAACAATGTGAGTGTGTGTCGAAAGCAGAGAAAAAAATAGTGCGCGCCAATTATTTGCATGGTAAGTTACAACATTGTGTATTGATTTATCCACCAAAATATTACTATAATGCACAGTTAATATGTTAAACTGATGTTATTTTGATGAAAATGTCTATAATACTTAGTACTTTTAGTAAATATTAGGTGGACGGATAACTAACTTCAATTTTGACGAGCCAGTTGATTCTCGGCCGCCTGGCCGAAATCTGACACCGATCCTACGATTATAAATTCATTACTTTACCATTGAATAATCACTTTTTCCAAATCATATTGTTAAGATATAATTTAAAAAGTATCCTGATTTATGCAGTTAGATTTCGGCCGCATGTTTACTAATTGCATTCGTGCTTAAAATCCATTTTAATTGTTTTGTATAACGGTGGCCGGGAGAGGGACTTCGTAAATCCACTTTTCGGCCTAAGTGTAATAAAATGACCGAGAACTAAGGATATTTAGGTTATTTTTCGGTCATTTATAAAAGCGGTGATAAATACTAGTAAAACTATTTATTTCAATAAGTGTCTCTTATATTAACTAAGATCCTGATCTAAGAGAACTCTTTCATCCTTGATTTGTTCGAAAGAGTTTAATTATATTTTGACATTGGCGGCCGAAAGTTAACTCCTTCAAATTAGGTTGTCGGCCATTTTATGCAAGGTGGCCGAAACCCGGGTTGACCAATTTTGTTTATCGGCCATGATTTATTGAGAGGCCGGAAATTGGTTAATGTTTTAGTTTTAAGTAAACAATATTAAAAGCTCTTTGATTCTTTTTACTAATTTTATTGTTATTTAAAAACGATACACCACCATAAAAATAAGAGTTATTAGAAAAAACAAAAATTGGCCGAAAACTAACAAAACAAGTGGCCGTAAACTGAAATAGGTGGCCGGGAAAGGGCAAAATCCACACCTCACGATATTTTTATTTTTTATAATTAAACGATAATGTTTTCTTAGATGAAGGTTTGAAAAATGGAAATTGCAATAGTTTTACAATTCAAAAGTATTTTATTTGTCCATTTTTGTTTACTCTGTCGTTGAAAACAATCGCTCTGAATATGAAAATGTCCTTAAATGGCCGAAAACCGGGTAAACTACCCTATGGTCTTTTTTAAAGAATGAGTGGCCTATGATCGGCGCCTCGCCTGACGAGCTTACTGAGGACTGCGTTATAGAAGTAAAGTGTCCAAACAAGGCAAACACTTTTATTACGTATTAGTAAAGGTAATCTAGGCAAAAAATATTATGCTCAGATACGAACACAAATGACCGGAAAAAGAAAAGCCCTATTTTGTATTGCACACGTTGACTTTGAAACCTCAAGGAATATTGAGGTGCATGAAGTGGTTTATAATAAAAAATATTGTGATGATCTTCTTGAAAAATGGGTAAAGTTTTGGAAGAAAAAGATTTTTGAGAACAAAAATTAAATAACATTTTCCTAATGTAATATAGTTTTATTAAAACTCTATAAGTATTTTTACATTTAGGCACAACACATGATTTCCTAGTATTTGGATTGGACATTTTTAAAAGTATTTAGTATAATTTCGATGGCACGAGCGCGCGACAACGAGCGGACTGAGGAGCCAGGCTGAGCGGGTTGTGCGATGACGTCACAGCGTAACCGGCGGCCCGCGTCTTACGGTTCCAACTTGTTTTACTTAAACTAATTGACGTATCGAAGTAATTCTTTCACTAGTATGTTTTATTTTCGTCAGAGAATATGGAGTGTTAATAATCAAAATTAGTTAACATTCTTCATTGTATAGGTAACAAAATTCCCGTAAAGATCCGAAAACGTTGGACTACAGTCGTCGTAGGGGAAAATATAAAATTTCACGAAACAACCTGACAGTTACTTGTAGACCCCAGTCTCGCTCGTTTCGGAAATTTTAATTAAGCTTAATAGCGGAGTGGCCGGTGATTATTTGGCCTCCTTTGAATTTCATAAGCCTTTGCGTCCCGGAATCGTGATTTATATAATGTAATAAAAGGCGAAGTACATAAAATTATAAGTAACCTTGACAGTAGGTCAACCTTTACTATTAAACTGCAGAGTTGCCTTTTATGTATCTAAATATAGATTCTATATAATTATCTAATATAGAATATATCTAAATATAAAAAAATAAATCCGTTTCGAGCGATTTTAAAAATAAATTTATCCTTACTTATAGCGGCGCTGACGCAAACCCAATCTGAATGAAAGAACGACGACCAAAAACTAAAGAAACCGGTCTGCAAAGCGGATAATATGCACCGAGGTTTCTTTGATTTCTGGTAGCTGATGAAATCTACATTCTTCTCTATGGTTCTGTCATTCACTCATAGATTGGAAAAAAAAAATTCCTCGTTCACAGACGAGTTTGCGTACAGTGCCATCTAATTTGAATTTTGGTGAACCCAACAGACAGCTGTCAAAAAAGCTGACCAGGGAATCAATACTCACTCATTAGCAAATAATTCGTATACGACTCTTAAGGCGTATCACTTGAATTCCTCTTAAAAAGTCGAGCGACAGCCAAAACCCGTATTCTGAACGACATGCTATATTGAATTTGAATGGAAATTAAATGTCTATTGAGTCTGTGGAGTTAACGTATCTTATTTTTATGCGCTGTCTAATCATTCAAATATTTTGCGTCTACGCTTTCGATTCGCATGGGCGAGAATCGGCTCCCTGTTTGTTATGCAAACATGTCAATATCTCTGTCGAGCCCGAAATATCTCTACACTAACATGGCGGCCGCGACCAAGATGGAGTCAATCGAGAATTGTCTATTACTGGGTAACACGGCGGCATTGCCGAGATGATTTCGCCCAAAATAGACACTAATGTTGACATATGAGACCGAGACATGTCTCGTAACCACGGAGGTGAGGACAAGGCCTCGAGAGCATATATTTGACAGGAAAAATTCAAATTCTTGTTATTTTTTGTGTCCATAGGGCGATTGTGCACTACAAGGAAGTTTACTGTCCGGCAGTCTGATTTTTTACGGTCCGATATGGCACGCCATATAATGTATAATTATACGAGTTTGTGCACTATACGTAATTTTGCCGTCCGACATTTTACTTTTCCCCATTCCGGAACGGTTTTTTCCGGTCCGAAATGACAGCAATGAAAAACGTGTTTATGCTTGTGCACTCAGAACAATAATTGTTCTGAGACGTTTTGTAACTTCCTAACATAGTCGGGTTGTAGTCAGGTTGTACCACAATTAAAATTTACTGGCGTTTCGTACATTGCTTTTTTCTTTTGAAGTTTCGCCAGACTGCCCTAAACTGAGGCGTATCATCCGAGTAAAGACGGACAAGTGCACAACCCAATCATCCGTGTTTTTCATGCCACTTCGGACCGGATCGGATGTTCGGACAGTAAAATTCCTTGTAGTGCACAATCGCCCTTACTGTATTATCATTTCCTTTTCATTTTAGCTTCTTAATTTTACAGGTCAATGAACTAAGCATGGTGCATAGACCCATTTATCAGTAAACATTTTTACAGTGTTGTCAGATAAAAACATAGCACTTTTATTCAATACGGCAGTAACTACTTTTAGGTAGACAAGACCGCAGTCTTTAATTGTTCTGTGCCGCAGTCTATTGGCTATCTCGAGATAGGTGTTCTGTGATCTCGAGTCTCGGATGCCATGGTCGTACTTTTGACATGACAAGTACTCCTAAGTCTCTCACTTGACGTCGGGAAAGAATCAAAACGTGCATGCAAAGCGTAGGTACTGAAAACGTAAAATGCTCATTGATTGGAATGCACGTATGAAAAGATTATCACAAATAGAAAAATTGTGTGTCATAGTGATTCAAACCCGCATACCCAAATTCTTCCCGCGGTTGTCTTAAAAAGCGACTAAGGGACACAAACCGGGGGGTGGACAGCAGCGCCCCTGCAGTACAATTCCACCAAACTGCGATCCCCAACCCGCATGCCCAGCGTAGGGATTATGTGCATTACCCCCCAATGATAGCACAACCTTGCGCTGTGGCGCTCATAGGGGGAGGGCTGTGTCCAGCAGTGGACTAATATAACCCGAAGAAGAAGAAGAAGCGATTCAAACCCGTAACTAAGCAACTGATTGGAAATAACTACCAGCGCAGACAGGGTACCGACCGGGTAAACCAGGTTGGCACTATTGATCACCTTCATACGGCAAATAAACTTGCTGGAAAATGTAACGAATTCAATTTACCACTCCTATATTGTATTCGCGGATATTCAAAAGCTTTTTCTCATTTGTTCTATATTCTTCACTACGTAGACAAAATTCTTACTATACGATTCGATATCAACCACACAAATTGTATGTCTCCACTGCTGGGGCCCGGGTCTCTTTCTGCATCGCAGGGATGTCAAGCCATACTCCACCACGGAGGCCAAATCCGGGTTGGTGGAGTAAGACAGTGGAACGCCTTACTGTCAGAAGTTATCAAGCCACCCATTAGGCCTCTGACATTGCTTAACGATTGCCATTATACGACAACCGGCACAAATGGCTTAACGTGCCTTGCAAAGCACGGAAGTGCTCGGAAGAAATACCACTAGCGGTAGTCACACGATGGTCACCCATCCAACACCTGACGGCGTCTGTTGCCGCTTAACCCATGCGATTGATTCCAATCAGGATTATTTTATTTGTTGGAGGTTACAACAGGATGAGTTACACATAAAAATAAGCGTATAGTAAATATACAACTGGATAGAGAGTACCACTGAGAACAAAACTGATTGTAGTTTGCGAAGATCAGTGTTTTGATCTTCAGTTATGTCATATCAGATCAACCCCCAGTTTCTCGTTTACTAACAATCTGTCAATCTACTGTTAACAGCTTTCAAATGTTTTTTTTTGTACGCATTTTGGCCAATTGACAGCTGTTAACAGTAGATTAACGGCTTGTTAGTGTACCAGAAAACGGGCTTAGCATTGTTTAGAGGTTCAATTGTTTTTGATATAATCGATACAATGTCAGTTATAACCAAAATTAAAAATCCTTCTGTTAAGTATGGTTAATTCTTGGCCCCCGTGGTGAAGTATGGCCTAACCTTCCTGCGTTGCAGGAAGAGACCCGTGCCCCAGCAATGGGGACATACAAGGGTTGATAACGAACGAACGAACGATATGGGATTCATAGTGTCGCTTTTTTCCAGTAGATTACTTGATAATCGATCATTCCAGAGTCGCCATTGACTTACATGCATTATAGTATTTTCTAAGGTTAACACGAGCAGTAGACATAATTAAAACTGTTTTTATACGTTTTTATGCTCGTTTATTACATTTTTAAATTTTTCGACGTTTCGGCACTTTTTCAAGTGCCGTGGTCCCGGATGACTGAGGTGATAGGCGTCTTTTAGAAAACATTAACGGTTAGTTTACTACCCTCGGCTAAAATTACAAAAGTTAATCATAAAGTTATACGTTTTAAAATAGACAATGCAATTATTTTTTATATAAAGTCAACCATATAGATTATTAGTACCTAATTGAAGTTAAAATTAAATTTATAAACTAACTTTTTTTTCACTACCCGCGTTAAGGAGTGCGCTTGTGTTTTCTGATCGCTCCACGAAATATTGTTAAAATAATTAAGTCAGACAAACTAATAAGCACAAAACACTTTTTAAGTGATTGTTCATATACATTTTGGTGTGTGCGAGTGTTATCTCCGTTTAAAGTAACAATATCTAAGAAAAATCCACAATAAAATATCAGTGTAAAAACCGTTGCGGCTAGAATGAATCCTCACGACAACAATTTTAAAACCAGCGGCTCCTTTCCGGATATAAGCAAACTAAATGAGGACGAACAACGTTTGCCGGATTTCCGAGCTTCGATACGTAAGAGGAAGGAACCCGACTGTGATGTTGGTTTTGAGGGAGCGTTGCAGGAGATGCGCCGTGAACTTGTGAGTACGATAAAGACCCTCTTTCATGAACAAAATGTGACATTGGATAAGTTACATGAACACCTCGGTGTTATCAAGTCAGAGATGGCTGGTATTAAATCCTCCAATGATAAACTCATACAGGATATGAATTCCCTTAAAAGTGACGTCACCACTCTTAAGAGTGAAAAATCCGGTTACAAGCAGAAAATTAGCTCGATAGAACGCGAACTAGTTGAAACAAAGCGGACCGTGTCTACCCTCACTGAACAACTTCTTGTCAAAGAACAACAATGTCGGCTTAACAACTTAGAAATATCCGGAGTACCGCTGTTAAATGGCGAAAACCTTCACAACATTTTGAGTAGAATTGCAATGAAGGTGGGTTTCATGCTGGTACCCGGTGATATTGACTACATACACCGAGTCAGACGTTTCCCTAACGGACAGATTGAGTCTAATGTACCCGATTCTGAACCTAAAAGCTCTAACATTCTTGTGCCCAACATAATCGTTCGTTTTACGCAACGCAAACGAAAGAGTGATATGTTAGCAGCATTTCGAGCGCGTCGCGGCTTATCTACAGCTGACCTTGACATTGATGGCGCTTCACGACCGATCTACGTGAACGACCACCTTGCCCCGCACAACAAATTACTGCACAAACAAGCCCGTCAGCTAGGGAAAGAAGCCGGCTACAAATATATATGGGTCAACGACGGGAAGATCCGCGTCAGAAAGAGTGAAACATCAAAATCTATAGTAATCTCAAGTGAAGCCGATCTTTCAAAAATAAAATGACTACTCTTTTCTTTATTTACACATATTCTGTGCTTATTACTTCTAACCTATAATATTACGTCACTTAGAATAATGTCCGCATTCCGTACGGAATATAAACTTAACTGCATCAAATATAGAAGACTTGCAAGTCTAATGACGCATTTAGTAAGAACTACACTACACTACTATATGTTTGTCTGTTTTCCTTTATCACTAGTGTTATATTATGTACCATCTAAGTTTGTTAGTCACACAAAAAATATTCCTTACTTTTATACTTTACTATATCTGTGCAAAATAATTATGCTGCCATATTTACGAGGAATGTTTGTATAATGTAATAAACCTCCAGCAAACTGTCACTCGACATTGGTGTGTATTTGTTTAAATGTTTTTAAACGATCGAGACGGCACAAATTTCAATATTTTTTTTTTGCAATATCTTTCATCATGATTCTTAATAAAACGGTCTCTATTTATTATCAAAACGTGAGGGGCTTGCGTACAAAATCCCACGAATTCCTAACTAATATCTTAAATTGCAACTACGACATAATTTGCATCACAGAAACCTGGCTTAGCTAATCTTTTTATAATTCTGAATTTTTCGATAACCGTTATGAAATATTTCGATGCGACCGTGATCAAAACACTACTGGGCAGCGTCGTGGAGGTGGAGTTTTGATATCAACCCGCAGAGAGCTGTGCGCCAGTGCACGCCCAGGTCTATGTGCTCCTGCACCGGCTGAGGAATTGTTCGTTAGTATACCCTTATCTCCTCGCTCGAAAAATTTGCTCTCCACCCAACCCATAGCAGTCCCCTCTGCCACATCAACAGGCCTTTGTTTACACGTGATATGCACTTATATACCGCATGGCGCTCATGAGATGAGCGCCATGCGGTATATGAGATGTTATTAAGTAACTTCTACGATAGAATAAGTGAACTGCAATGTTCCCGACCAAATGACTCCTGTGTGGTTCTCGGAGATTTTAATGTGACTCATGGTGATTGGTTCTATGATGATGATACTGGTGGTCTAAGGTTACAGGCTAGTAACGATCCCTTAGTCTCACTTACTCTGGATTTTATGAGCCTGTCCAGCTTCTCCCAATTTAACTTAGAATTTAACAATAATGACAAGCTTCTAGATCTCGTTTTCTCTAACATTGACTGTGATATCAAAGCTTCTGAAAATCTGCTGGTCCCTGAGGACCTCCACCATAAAGCGTTGCACATAGAACTTTCACTAATATTGCCTAGCCTCTTAAAATATAAAAAGCATGAAAAGAAATGTTTTTTCAGAGGAGACTATGACTCAATTCGCTCGGAACTTTCCTCCATTAACTGGAAGTCCGAATTCAATGGCCTAGAAACGGATATAAATGCTATGACCTCTAGTTTTTACACAATAATCAAAGATCTTATCTCAAAATTTATTCCGTCTAAAGTAGTCTCCTCTGATCAAAACAGATATCCTCCTTGGTATACAACTCCCTTAAAAAAATTGTCAAATGAAAAAAGCAAATTTCACAAAAAATGGAAACTGTATGGTAACACTAACGATTACAATACGTTTCGAACTCTAAGATCTCGACTCCGTAAACTGGAACAAAAATGCTATAGATCTTATATAGATTATTCAGAGACTAAAATTAAAGAGAACCCTAAATTCTTTTGGTCTTACGTCAAATCTAAGACAGCTACCAACGGTATTCCTGATAAAATTATGTTTGATGGAAAGGAACTTTCTGATGGAAACGAGATTTGTGATGCCTTTAATAGATACTTCCACTCAGTATTTGTCAGGAGCACTGATGATCACTATACCGTCGGATTAACTGAATTAGTAACAAACCCTAGTGTTGATGTCCAATCAGTAAACGTGAGTGACGATTTGATTCTTCGTGAACTACGAAGAGTTAATACAAACAAAGGTGCTGGATGGGGCGGTCTTCATCCAATTTTTATTTCCAAATGCTCAGCGGAACTTTTAAAACCAATCTCTTTTATTTTCCGTACTTCAGTCAAATTAGGTGTATTCCCCGATATATGGAAAAAGGCCTTAATTACACCAATACCTAAAAACAGTCAAAAAAATCTAGTAACTCAGTATAGGCCGATATCCAAACTATGTACTCTTGGTAAGATTCTTGAGAAAATCGTCACTGATCAGCTGACATACTTACTTCGACATCAGATTTCTGAGCGACAACATGGTTTTATGAAGTCACGTAGCGTCGACACTAATATGGTATGCTTCACGGATTACCTTCTTTCGGCTATGGATGGTGGCTATCAGGTAGATGTCGTGTACACAGACTTCTCAAAGGCTTTTGATAAAATTAACCACAATATACTTTTAAAAAAGCTTCTTGGAGGCGGTGTGCACGGCAGTCTGCTTAGATGGGTCGAATCTTATATACGTAACCGTAGCCAAGCTGTCTGTTTGAAGGGCTTTTGCTCGAGTTTTCTCGACGTGCCCTCAGGGGTCCCACCTCGGCCCCTTGATTTTTTCACTTTACATTAATGAGTGAATTTCAACAGGTCTTATAAAATCATTGACATTGGATCCGCCTTGACAAATACGGAATACCTTCTTTACGCTGACGATACTAAACTATACAGGATTGTCAAAACGACTGATGATTGCATAAGTATCCAGTCAGACCTTAAAGCACTCTTAGAATACTGTCAAAGAAATCAGATGTTTTTAAATGCCGATAAATGCTATATAATTTCATACACACGGAATAAGAAACCTATTTTTTATCCATACACAATCAATGATAAAACGCTTCAACGCGTGAAGAAGATAAGAGACCTCGGTATAGTAATGGATGACCAGCTATCATTCATACAACACATAGACTCAGTTGTTCAAAGAGCTCTTAAAAATCTTGGCTTTATTAATAGAGTTACTAAACCCTTCAAAAGTGACACTACGCTAAAAAATTTATACTTTTCTTTTGTGAGATCTATTCTTGACTTCGCCTGCGTGGTCTGGAATCCTTCATATGATGTTCATATAAATAGGATTGAAAGGGTGCAAAAGAAGTTTGTAAAAGCCCTCAACTTTAGAAATCATCGCACTAACACTACATATCAAAACTCTCTGACCCATTTTAAATTATTATCCCTCCTCAATCGTCGTAAACAGTTTGACCTAACTTTCCTATTCAAATTGTTAAATAACAAAATTGACTCGCCCATGCTCCTTTCCAAAGTGAACTTTATCTCTCATCTTCGCTTGCCCGTTCGCTCCTCACGCATTAAAACACTATTTGTGCCTCCTCGACTTAAGAAGAATTATACTCGTAATAGCTTTTTATATCGATCGCTTACTATGTATAACAGAGACTATAATAATGTTGACTTTTTTTGTAGTTCCCTAAGTAAGTTTAAAAGTGACTTAAAACGCAAACAATTACATCTCTGAACCTTATAAGCATTGTACTAAGTATCCTATGAAAATTTGCTTTGAATTTACCTAATGAATTAGTAGGGAGGTATACAGGCCTCCTCATATTTGGACGCTCATGAAAACAGAGGTTTTGATGCGCGTTTAAATGTAACCCTATCAAACAGTAATAGTTACATATTTCTGCATGTTGTGAGCGGAAATATTAAAAATAAATATTCAAATTAGAATAATTTTACTTACTTTCTTGTATTTATAACAGAATACATAAGTAACATTCTTTATTCTTGTAAATTATCGGCACTCTATGTCTATTTATCAATTATTGTAATTGTTAATTACTTTTCCTGTAATGACTGTTTGTTGCCAAAATAAAATAAAATATAAAAATAAAATAAATAAAAATAATTATTTTACATAAATTTAAAAATACTGATTATTAATTGAAATAAAAAAAAATTAACTCTACAGTCACACTTCTAGCAAGGGGTCTCATGTACTTAAGCACTGGTTCCCATGCTAACGGTATGTTCCAACCACCATCTCTATTAAAATTTGGATGCCGGCGGAAAAAGCGGATGAAAAAGTGCGGAAAATTGTAAAAATATAATAATTGAGCATAAATCCGTATAAAAACGGTTTTAATTACATGCATTAGTTTCCTGCGTCGTCGAAATAACAAAACCAGCAGTAGTGTTTCCTCGTCTAATCAATCCTTTTTCTACTGAGTAGGTATGGCACAACACGGAAAGTTCTGATGTATATTTAATTACAAATGTACACAGCCTTCGTACAAATTAGGAACAATTACTTAAAAACTAGATACATTATTTCATTAGTTACACGGAAATTAGATTCAATGGTTGCATGCCATTAAATTCACAGTATGACTCTATCGAAGTAAATATTAGATCAGACACTTCATCCGTTCAGCCAACCGTTATTCACTTTAAACAGCGGAATAAATAAAAAAGCAACTATACAAAAACCAATCACCAAACATGGTAACACAAAGTTGAGCTTCTGGTTATCGAGTACTGTCCTGTTCGCTGATGTAATTGGATTGAGATACGATCGGCCGCTGTTTTTAATATCATGAAAGCGTAATGAAAATTGAGTGAATTCATTTTCTATGTAGCCTACATATACCCCGTCCCATTGCAAGGCACAGGCCTTCTTTCAGAGAGAAATAGTATAGTCTTAATTGCCTACCTTAACTCCGGATTGGTAATTTCAAATGCTGATATTTTGGAGTCAATACACAAACTAATAATTTACTGACTAGGTTGCCTATAAAAATTGTGGCAGGATGATTAGCATGGCGACGAAGAGGCCTATGCCCAACACTGCGCGTCGGTCATGGGTTAAGTAGGTAGCAAAATTCCCATATTACAATAAACAATAAGGGAGAACTCATTACTGCGGACAGTTTTTACTATGGGGGATACTTCACATTTTACATTTTGATATTTACACCACAGCAGATATTTTGGTTGCTGTTTCGTAGTATTATCGAGTATTACATAGCACATGGACAGTCTCCTTAGAAATATAATTTCTATTTTTATATATTTTCTTTCGACGAAATATGTAATTTTAAGTGCCTGGGCTATATATATTTTGATTTCAGCTTCTTTAATTGATTTTTAAAGAATTAGAATCTATGCCGGAAGTACGTCATTAATTAAAACCATGACTTGATACAAGAAATCTTTAGAATAACAAAACTAAAAAGACAGCTGCGAATCTGAGGAAATGTAGAGGCTATAGTTATATTAGTTTTTCTCGGTATACCGAAATATAAAACTGCGGGCATTATTATTAAAAAAATATAAGTAATTTCTTTTAATATTTTATAAAAATTTAAATATCAAATGTTGAACTACTCACACACTTAATTACAAAAATATCAGTAAATATTATTAATTTACATTGTAGTGTCGTATTTACTGACCTCATACTTTAAAGCTCTAATATCATTTGTTGCAATAACAGTTTACAGTGATGAGATGACAGTAACAAATGGTTTGTACTGTAATATACATTTGTTTCATGTTCCAATAATTGTTATAATTACAATTGAGTATGCGTTTGAAAACAGGTTGTATTTCTAGGATATAAACACATTTTGTTGATGTTAATAGACATTACTGTATCGATATCAACCCTTTTATGTCCTCACTGCTGGGGCACGGATCTCTTCCTGCATGCAGGAAGGTTAGGCCTTACTCCACCACGGGAGCCAAGTCCGGGTTCGTGGAGGATTGTAGTATAGTGGCGGGCATTATTGTATTACTGTATAGTTACACTATTTTTATTTTAAATCCACTAACCCGTGCTAAGGAACAAATTTAAAAACCTATTTAGAGGCTAAAAATTTCACCCATGCCGGGATTCGAACCCGCAACCTCTGGCTATCCGTACCAGCGCTCCACCAATTGAGCCAATGGGCGACTCACGGCATCAGTGAAATTTCGAACCTCTTTACAATATTCTCTGTATTACGTACAGGCAGCGACATCTGACTTAAGCAAATTGCATTACTTACAGCCCCGACCACCTACTTTGCAGTTAGGTTTAACATCGGAACGATATCACTGTACCCACATGATAACACCATGATTACCCAATTTGCTTAAGTCAGATGTCGCTGCCTGTACGTAATACAGAGAATATTGTAAAGAGGTTCGAAATTTCATTGTGTCCCTTAGACGCCTTTTATGACACCCGCGGGAAGAATTTGGGTTGGTGCTATTCTCGAGGCCGACACCACACAGCAGCATTGTTTATTGCTTACAATTATTCGATCGACAGACTAGGGATATTTGTACAAATGTACGGTGCCCTCAATGGCAGTCGAGCTCACGACCGTTGACATGGTATTGAGACGTGGAACTGGCAGACCAACGAGGCAAAACTATGCCCCACAAAATGGTTTTAATTTGTAGTCAAAGACATTTTAGAGTACAAACAATAGGTACATATATTTTGGTCACACTATAACGATCCCAATCCAAAATTCAAGTGTCATTATGTTGAAAGCCTATGTTTACTTAGCATAGCACATTAGCACATTATTGTGTCCCAGAATATCAAGCCGGTCGGTCTACTATATAAAATGTGCTCTATTGTAATAAAATCCAATCACTATGTCACAAAACATATACATATGTTCTTGTCCAAAATTCGCATAGTAGGCATGATGAGAAGCTCAAGTAGGCGAGAAATAAAAGTGAATAATCGATTTCAATTCCTTGTAACTATGATAATTCTTATCTCAATAACAGTAGCATGTTTTTCATTGCGTCATATAAATCTCTATATGTACAAACATAACAATTTTGGTCCAGTATCATACACACTGGAAATGTGCGTTTATATCTTCACAACGTTTCAAGTGTTTGGAATCTTTATATTGTCTCATTGTAGTGACGTCACTAATGATGAAAAGTTTTACTCGAACTATGATAACATCGACTTTCTATTAAATATCAACAACAACGGTTATTACAATGATTTGAAAAAGAGAGCAGACACGATATTTTTTGTGGCGGTTACCGTGATAGTTTTGAAATTATTCGCCGGCGTTTCCATAAGTGCTTTGGAGATACCATTCAGGCATTTTGCTCCATTTTTGAACATAGAAATATTCATTGGAATACAGCTTATATCAGTGGCCTATGTGGTTATCAAAGTGTTTATTATACACAATAAAATCTGTAAATTTGAAGCGAAAGTGTTAAAGGACATATCGACGGAGGGAAAAGTAAGGGAAAGAGGAAAAAAAGATATTATCTCACTTATAGATACCCTTTCGCTTTGCTATAATTTGTTTCAAAAGCAGTTCTTTGCTATCTCTAGTAAACATGGATGGCAGGTACGTTCCGTATATCAATATCAGTTGGTTATATGAATGTTATGCGAAGTCACAGTGATGTGAAGGAAATCCCTGCGAGCAGTGTGAAATAAGTATTTATAAAAACAAAATAGTAGATTATGCATTAAGGGAATAAAACCATGTATTACGTCATGGGCGGTATATTGAACCCTGAGCGGAGCGAAGGACTGCGAGTAAATTTTATTCGAAGGAAATTTTAACTCCTGAGCGAAGCGAGGGAGTTATGTAGAGTCCTGAGTGAAGCCAGGGGTTCATACCGCCCGAGACTAAGACATGTTTTATTCCAGAGGTGAATACTCTACTTTTCACACCATCTGGGAGACAATAAAAAGACAGGGCTGCATAAGTTGAAAAATATTTATTAAGCTGAGAAATATTGCGTAAATTAACTACAAATTTATATTGACATTAGATACGTTAGTCCAGTTATGTAGTGATATACTGATATTTATATTTGGTATATTTATGGTGGAGGTGGAGGTACATTGAGTATTTTAGCAACTTAAATTGAATATAACTTTTAAATTCGTATTTGCAATTCGCGCCTTTTTTCTTTTTTTTATTGGTGTTTCGCGCGGTCACACGACACAGTAGTTCAGAAAAAAAAGAAAAAAGGGGTGAGTTTCGAACAACAATTCGAATTTCGAATTGCAATGCGGGGCTTCTTCATAGTTTTCATGCGAATTTTGACATTCTAAATTCAAATCACTTTATTCCCTAGGGAAATTCTTCATTATTATTGCCCTCGAGAGACAAGGCTATGCTTTACGATGATATTTGACGGTACGTAATAAGGCATTGTCGAGCAGGAGGTGTGAAAAAGTACTTTTTTTATCTGACCGCCGCATTCTTGAAATAGTTAACGGTGTTAAAAAACTTCATAAACACAGTATAAATAGTTACACAGTAGTAATAGTGTGGTAAAGTTCCTTTGTAAAGTCTCCACCACAGACTAATAAAATGTATCGTATAATTTTTCCTACCCAAATACCGTGGAAGCTACAGATTAAAGGCTTTTTGATGTTTATTTGTACGGTTGGTCAAATAAGATCATAATATTTGGACCATTCGATAATTTATCTTAACAAATTTTGTACCCTGTTTGCTACATTTGTCTTAATTTTGTTATATTTTACTATAATAATGTTTTTTTTTTTTGTTTCAACTGTAATCCTTGTAAAGTAGACCCTAACGTATTTCTCAGTTTTATATATTTCCGTATTTTAGGTGCAAGAGCATTTTTTAAATTTAGTTATAGTTAACTATTTCAGTCAAGGCTAAATAGAGTAATAATAAATTTATAATTTTTGCATTAGATAAATAAAATAACTAAGACAATATATTTATTAGTATGGGGATTTGAAAATAGCCAACTTGAAACCTTCTTGCAGTACCTATTGTTGTTCTGTTTCAGATTCTGGTTTCATCCTTACAAGGCCTTGCTATGATCATGATGTTTGTCAGTGAGCTGGCTTTGGGTAAAATCAAACGCCAGGTGAATAAATAAAGTTACAATATTACTAAAGATGACAGACTTTTAATTTTTGTAAAGTTAATATCCTGTTCATCTATCGTTAACTACCGCACTCATTGACGTCCATTAAATTTAATGTTTATTTAAATATCATTTATCTTTCACTTCTTATTATCAATGAAACAGAAAAAGACAACAGCATACTTCACGAAGATTAACTTAAATTGACGTTTCTGAGTGCGGCGGTTAGTAGGTTTTTTCGTATGCACGTTTGGCCGACTGAGAGCAGTTATTAGTTATAGATACTTTGAGTATTTGAGAAATCGGGGGTAGAACTAGCTTTTTGATGGTTTCAATTACAAGCAAATGTGACTTTGCAGTGGAAAGCTTAGAGTAGATAGATATACATATTGTACATAAAAAAATTACACAGATATTTCTTAACCTAAGAGTACACGCGGCGGCCTTATAACTAAAAGTAATCTCTTCCAAAGGTTGTCTGGAAGAGATCACTCTTAACGATAAGACCGCCAGTTGTATAACATTACTTAGATTTAAGAAATCATGGTTGTATTCATTTTCTGGGTGTGCATTAAAGTGTTTTCTACCTACCTACCTACCTACCTACCTACCTACCTACCTACCTACCTACCTACCTACCTACCTACCTACCTACCTACCTACCTACCTACCTACCTACCTACCTACCTACCTACCTACCTACCTACCTACCTACCTACCTACCTACCTACCTACCTACCTACCTACCTACCTACCTACCTACCTACCTACCTACCTACCTACCTACCTACCTACCTACCTACCTACCTACCTACCTACCTACCTACCTACCTACCTACCTACCTACCTACCTACCTACCTACCTACCTACCTACCTACCTACCTACCTACCTACCTACCTACCTACCTACCTACCTACCTACCTACCTACCTACCTACCTACCTACCTACCTACCTACCTACCTACCTACCTACCTACCTACCTACCTACCTACCTACCTACCTACCTACCTACCTACCTACCTACCTACCTACCTACCTACCTACCTACCTACCTACCTACCTACCTACCTACCTACCTACCTACCTACCTACCTACCTACCTACCTACCTACCTACCTACCTACCTACCTACCTACCTACCTACCTACCTACCTACCTACCTACCTACCTACCTACCTACCTACCTACCTACCTACCTACCTACCTACCTACCTACCTACCTACCTACCTACCTACCTACCTACCTACCTACCTACCTACCTACCTACCTACCTACCTACCTACCTACCTACCTACCTACCTACCTACCTACCTACCTACCTACCTACCTACCTACCTACCTACCTACCTACCTACCTACCTACCTACCTACCTACCTACCTACCTACCTACCTACCTACCTACCTACCTACCTACCTACCTACCTACCTACCTACCTACCTACCTACCTACCTACCTACCTACCTACCTACCTACCTACCTACCTACCTACCTACCTACCTACCTACCTACCTACCTACCTACCTACCTACCTACCTACCTACCTACCTACCTACCTACCTACCTACCTACCTACCTACCTACCTACCTACCTACCTACCTACCTACCTACCTACCTACCTACCTACCTACCTACCTACCTACCTACCTACCTACCTACCTACCTACCTACCTACCTACCTACCTACCTACCTACCTACCTACCTACCTACCTACCTACCTACCTACCTACCTACCTACCTACCTACCTACCTACCTACCTACCTACCTACCTACCTACCTACCTACCTACCTACCTACCTACCTACCTACCTACCTACCTACCTACCTACCTACCTACCTACCTACCTACCTACCTACCTACCTACCTACCTACCTACCTACCTACCTACCTACCTACCTACCTACCTACCTACCTACCTACCTACCTACCTACCTACCTACCTACCTACCTACCTACCTACCTACCTACCTACCTACCTACCTACCTACCTACCTACCTACCTACCTACCTACCTACCTACCTACCTACCTACCTACCTACCTACCTACCTACCTACCTACCTACCTACCTACCTACCTACCTACCTACCTACCTACCTACCTACCTACCTACCTACCTACCTACCTACCTACCTACCTACCTACCTACCTACCTACCTACCTACCTACCTACCTACCTACCTACCTACCTACCTACCTACCTACCTACCTACCTACCTACCTACCTACCTACCTACCTACCTACCTACCTACCTACCTACCTACCTACCTACCTACCTACCTACCTACCTACCTACCTACCTACCTACCTACCTACCTACCTACCTACCTACCTACCTACCTACCTACCTACCTACCTACCTACCTACCTACCTACCTACCTACCTACCTACCTACCTACCTACCTACCTACCTACCTACCTACCTACCTACCTACCTACCTACCTACCTACCTACCTACCTACCTACCTACCTACCTACCTACCTACCTACCTACCTACCTACCTACCTACCTACCTACCTACCTACCTACCTACCTACCTACCTACCTACCTACCTACCTACCTACCTACCTACCTACCTACCTACCTACCTACCTACCTACCTACCTACCTACCTACCTACCTACCTACCTACCTACCTACCTACCTACCTACCTACCTACCTACCTACCTACCTACCTACCTACCTACCTACCTACCTACCTACCTACCTACCTACCTACCTACCTACCTACCTACCTACCTACCTACCTACCTACCTACCTACCTACCTACCTACCTACCTACCTACCTACCTACCTACCTACCTACCTACCTACCTACCTACCTACCTACCTACCTACCTACCTACCTACCTACCTACCTACCTACCTACCTACCTACCTACCTACCTACCTACCTACCTACCTACCTACCTACCTACCTACCTACCTACCTACCTACCTACCTACCTACCTACCTACCTACCTACCTACCTACCTACCTACCTACCTACCTACCTACCTACCTACCTACCTACCTACCTACCTACCTACCTACCTACCTACCTACCTACCTACCTACCTACCTACCTACCTACCTACCTACCTACCTACCTACCTACCTACCTACCTACCTACCTATCTATCTATCTATCTATCTATCTATCTATCTATCTATCTATCTATCTATCTATCTATCTATCTATCTATCTATCTATCTATCTATCTATCTATCTATCTATCTATCTATCTATCTATCTATCTATCTATCTATCTATCTATCTATCTATCTATCTATCTATCTATCTATCTATCTATCTATCTATCTATCTATCCATCTATATTTAGAAGTTTGATGAGGAGTTTTCTAAATGAGTGAGATAAGAATAACAGTAAAATTTAATATGGTTTTTATTATTACAGGTGGCAATATTATTCGCCACTATTTCACCCATTTTCATTATCGTCATCCTGACTATCTATATGACAGGCCTGATGGAAGATATAATGTCGATCAGAATTAAAATCCTTACCCACCTGGAAGAAGTTATGGCGTACCGGGATATAGGTAAGGATTTAAGTTAATGGGTTTCACAAACTAGCCCCTATCAATGAAAAAAAAGTAGTTTTTTACAACAAGTGTCAGACTAATCTCTCAACCATTTTCACAGTGTTTCACAGTAGGACCCATCGCCGTGAACCTGAGGCAAAGAAACCGAGGACTAGATAGCATTAACACCAAAGATCTGCAATCATATGTTCTTGGTTCTAAAAATAATTAACATATAAACAGATTGATTATTTGCAAAACAGATCGGAAAAAAAGATACACAGCCTTATTTACAAAAATAAAATTTCAAAAACGTTATACAAGCGATATTCAAGCGTTATTTTTTATCTTCTCTATTTATTTCTTCTATTTTTTTTATTAACAAACCCCACAGCACTAGTTAATTAATATTTACAGCAATAAATACAATTTATCTTATAAAAACGATTATACAAGAAAAACACGTAACCACACATAAAATAAAAAAGGCTCTAGGAGTATTTTAGGGCAATCGCGTTTTTGTAATAAATATCGGCCTTATTTTTGTTTTCTGACCATTTAAATAGTTTGAAAGTAGTCGTAATTATTAGTATAAAATATTTTTCGTCTTGTTTCGATTGTATCAAACGTCTCCAAACTTAAAACTTGATAGGCTTCAATCAAGAACGTTTTACACATCCTTGGCTTCAATTCATCACGCTCACATAAAATCCTGTTTTTTTGAACGATATGGGAGTGCGTCAGTCACGTTTAGAAGGAGGCGGCTCTACCTTTCTTATAATTGCATACTTAGGTATGTATGGTGCTTTTTACGTAGGGTTTTAAAAGAACTGCTTTGTAATTAAATCTTTTGAGCAATTTACGAACAGCGCCTATCTAGGAACAACACCTGGTCTTTAAAATGCATAATGGAATTTGTCCTAATAAACGAAGATAGTTATGTTTTTTCTCGTGAAAATATACTACTTTTTTTTCTTAATTTTTGTAAAGCCTTATATTCTACCTAAAATGGTGATTTCTATTTCTAGTTAATATAAACAGTTGATAAATTTCATAAGTCCCAAATGTATATTAGCTAGCTACACTTACAAAATATACTTGAACAAAAGTTTGAATCAGAAAATAAAAAGTGTCATTTTTTTACTGACTGCAGCCAAGCCTAAAAGGCGGGTAATGTGTTTTTAACATGTTTTATATCTCTACATAGATGTCCCTGAGCAATCGTCCGTGGAATCTCTCCTGAAGCAGATGTGTCGACAGCCACTACATTTCTCAGTCTGCGGACTGTTCCATCTCAACTTCAACGTACTACAGACGATGTTCAGCGTCGCCGTTTCTTATATCGTTGTTGTGGTGCAAATAAAGTCGTCTTCTTGAAATAAGTTTTCTTACGAACGGCTTGTGAATTAAAAAACTTAAAACATTCAATCTTGGGTATTTATTTTGCCTTGTCACTGCTGTTTCCTGCCAAGCTATAAAAAGAATGTAGAATATTTTCATAAACCTTAGGTAAGTTATTTTGTTACACGAGCTAAATAGCTTATTAGCACGAAATATATTAAAGAGATTACAGCATTTCATTTTTATTTTATCCGTTATTTCAGCCGATATTTTATTCACATGGCGATGTCAGTAAGACATGTACATAATTACTAATGAGATTAATATGGTTAGATGAAATGCAAAAAAAGAGCAAATGGTAATTTAAATTAACCCAAACCCACGACAAAAACCGGCCAAGTGCAGGTCGGGCCACGCCTAGAGTGTAATTCCGTAGAAAGAGAGGTTTTTATTTGCCTTACAGAACTAACAACTTCTTACACAGTTATATATTGAACGGAATCGCGATTATTTCTTGTGTAAAACGTAATTACCGTACTTCCCGACGTTTCGGCAGCGTTACAGTTTGCCGTAACAAAGCATCAAGTAGTAAACTTAGGTTATGTGCTGCAATGTAGTAAGCACCGATTACTGTAGACTATTTCGATGGGCAAGGTAGAAGGAAAGGGAAGGCCGGGCAAGAGAAGGATGTTATGGTTGTCAACATCAAGAAGTGGACCGGTGTTAAAACCGCAGAGGAGCTGTTCAGAATTGCCCTGAACAGAGATCGCTGTAAAGAGCTGACTCCAGTAATGGAGAGGCACTGTAAAAAGAAGAAGACAGTTGCCGTGGTCTCGTAACAACTTCATGTAAGTACGTATTTTAAATAGAATTGGTACAAATATTTCTTTCATAAGCCTGTTACTCGTGAACATGTAAGTCGAGCCTACTTAGGCGTGATAGTTTTTATTTTAAGTTTATTATAATTATGTGCTACTACCCTGAATTTTAAATGTACTAAAATATCTTAAAAATATTAAGCAAACGGGTCTCTAAATCACAATACACTTAGGTACAATATATTTGAAAGACCCATCCACCAATACCCCATTCTATGGTGTAAACGAGAAAAATAATACACCCCTCTATATCATAATTTAAAAAAACCATTCCCTCCCATCTTCTAGAATTGTTACGTTTGGTCGGCGTTATTAATATTTATCTATCTATCTATAATCAGCCCACATCAACCCACTGCCGGGCATAGGCCTCCTTTTTATTGCACCATTCCTCACGGTCCTGTGCTAACTTGGTCCATCTCTGGCCCGCAACGCTCACGATGTCGTCTGACCATCGTGTCGGTGGTCTGCCTACCAACCTCCTTCCCTCCCTTGGCCACCACTCCGATACTGCCCTATTTACAATATTTATAACTATGCCAAATTGCAGGTTTCTCGACCTTTTATCTGTGCCAAGCGGCGGACAGACATAAGGATAGACCGACGCACAGACCGATGCACAAACAGACAAATAGCCGTCTATTTGTCTGTTTGTGCATTCATTGACATTGAAATTATGAAGAAACCACAAGGGTTCCTTATTGACAACATAACCCTAAAACTCTAGACGAAGCTTTTGGCAAAATCACGCTCACAAACCGCACCAGTCCTGGCGATTAGTCTTTACTAATATACTAATGAAGCGCTCGTGGCCTAGTCGAACCGACTGATTGGTTATATATACCGAGTGAATCAATCACTTGAGTTAAGCAACAACAGGCGCGGTCAGGTGCAGGATGGGTGACCGTCCCGTGACTACCGCTAGTGGCATTTTTCCGAGCGCTTCCGTGCTAAGCAAGGCACGCTAAGCCGTTGGTCCCGTCTGTCAAGTAATGACAGTCGTTAAGCCATGCCATAGGCCTTATGGGCGGCTTGATAACTTCTGACATTAAGACAGTGGTGGGCGTCTCCACCAACCCGGACTGGCCCCCGTGGTGGAGTGTGGCCTAACCTTCCTACGATGCAGGAAGAGACTCGTGCCCCAGAAGTGGGGAAATACATGGGTTGATATCGAATATGGCCAAGATTGTTGGCGGTTGGATTGTCGATTCACTGTTATTTATTCTTTCTATGCGCCATTCATGACGTGAACGTTCATTAAGTGATTTTTCAGATTTTTTTTTAATTTACGTAGCCTCTCTGTTTGTATGGCTCTGCTGGACCCAGGCCTCTCCAAATTTAGTCCAGAGCTTTCTGACCTGAGACACCTCAGACCACGCCGGCAGATGGTGGTCGAGATCATCTCTTCACCATCTTCTAGGCTGGCCTCGATTTCGAGGTCCGTCCGTACGCAAAATATTCGCGAATATTTTGCGTCTACGCTTTCAATTCGCTTGGGTGAGAATCGGCGACCAGATTTGAATTGATACATGAGATACTTGGTATCCGGCTAATGCGTTCCCGTGGAATGATTCCCAACGCGGGCAAAGCAGCGGACTTAAGCTAGTTAAGCATATTATTTAATCATAAGATAATTGTAGCACTATTCTTACTGAGCTCTTGCCTCTAAAATGCCGTATAATTTTTAACTACCAATATTTAGGACAAAGCCCACTGAGCATGGGGTCAGGCTTTGGCGTTAGACATCTATAGTTTTTACTGTCCTCGCCCAAATTCCAGACCCCTTTGCATACTGAAGTACGCGCGCCCAAGTAAACCTTCACATGAAAAACAACAAGGGGCTCCCGCACAAAAGAGGCTTTATGACAGTCTTCATTATTCACCACGTTGTAAAATAATTGGGGCTAAAAAGGTGTCGGGCCGCAGCTAAGTATGCCCATTTGTAGCGGGCTGAAAAGCTAATTTTGCGGCCTCATGTTTATTTGATGGCGCCGTAAATAAAACAGACATTATCCCGACCATTGGGTTACGTCTCATTTGCAGTCCCGTCTTTTTTGCGTGTACTTTCCTTTTCCCTGTCTTGTTTTTGGTGTTCCGTGTTTAGGGATAGGCCAGGCTTTTGGCCGTAGAGTTACGTGATATGTGGGAGAGTTATAGTTTGGAGACACAGCTGTCACGTGGGCCCCACTGCAGGGCACATGCCCTTTATCGGAGAGAAAAAACTTGATATAAGTGATTAATCAACTCGCGTGTCGAACTGACTAAGGACCAGTTTCTGAATTGAGAATATCGTTATGTAATTACTTAACTATATTGCTGTCTCTTCGAATTTCCCAGAATAGAGCGTGAAATAACGTTACTTAAGTATTTACATGGTAAAATTCTTAATTCAGTAACTGCCCCTAAGCCCAGTTTCTCGAATCTATTAATCTACGGTAACCAAACGTCATATGTACCAAGCGATGGAAAAAATGCCACTAGCGGTAGTCACAGGATGGTCATCCCTCCAGCTCTTGACCGCGCCTGATTTTGCTTAACTCAAAGATTGATTACAATCACTTGGTTCCACTAGGCCACCAGCGCTTCGCCTTTCGACTACAATCAATAAAAACATTTAAGACGGCTCCTCAAAGAGCAATTTCCATACGTTTGTATGGAAATTGCTGTAGTAACTGTAGTAAGGTTTTTATTTCTAAATGACATGTCGGATCAAAATAGAACTTTGCCAATACGTTCAGGGACACAAAAAGAGGTTTGATCGTGCTTGCAAATGGAAATAAAGTCATTAAAGAGAAATTATAGCATTGAGATTAGCTGCTATGAAAAGTCTTTTTTATGCTGTTATTTTATGTTCAAGCTCAATTAAACCTCTTTCTGTGTTTATATTACTTTTAATGCACTAACCCGTGCTAAGGACAATTTTAAAACCCTATTTAGAGGCTAAAAATTCCACCCATGCCGAGATTCGAAACCGCGACCTCTGGCTATCCGTGCCAGCGCTCTTTCCATCTGAGCTAATAGGCGACTCACCAGCATCAGGGAAATTTCGAACCTCCTGGCTGAACTTATTTGCATCATTTGCAGCCGCGAGTACCTACCTACCCTACCTAGCCTCTAAATAGGTTTTTAAAATTCTCTTTCTGTGTCTTTTAAGATTTTTAAAGTTAAAATGTTATTATTAAGGTATAACGCAACCTATTGGTACTTTACATCGCCCTAAAGAGCTAATGCCACTGACAATTGTTTCAATTCTTCCTGATCAACTCATAGCCACGCAGAGTGTACGTCTCTTTTAATGCACGGCATTAATTTCAGTACTGGGCTTCCTGAAACCAGTCTTTTTCTGCCACTTTGACCTGATTGATGGTCAGTCCATCTCATTGGTTGCCAGCCTGCTTTCAATTACATGTCTCAACATAATTGATACGCTCTGTTACATAAGACTTTTTCTAGCTCTAGCACTTAACCATCTACAGAACCACAATGACACCATTGAAACAGATGTGTCCCCACCCTGTTGCCTTTACCCGCGACGCTGTTTGTGATGAATAAGGTATTAGATTATTACCTGCCGCCGGGCGCCGTGGCTCCTTGGCAGAAATGGAAGGACAGCTTAAAAATATTCTTGTTTCACAACGCTAACATAAGCGCTAAAGAAGGTTAACTTTATAGAGCGTGCGGAAGCGTCATCGTATGTAGGGCGTAGCAAACGATGGAAATCTTTGTACTAAACAGTGCTCAGGTCACAATAATCCTTACTAATATTATAAAAGCGAAAGTTTGTAAGAATGAATGGATGGATGTTTGTTACTGTTTTACGTAAAACCTACTGGATTTCAATGAAATTTTGCAATAATATAGCTTATACATCCGAATAACGCATAGGTTACAATTCGTAAAGATATTGTGTGAATTGTCCAAAATATGACGATAAGTGTCAAGTGCGTAAGAAAAAATCTACCCGATAATCCTGCGTAGACGAAGTCGCAGGCACCAGCCAGTCCATAATAGCTTTCAACAGTTCACGTTTCAAGGTTTGGTCGGTAGTTTGTTTGTTCGTATTTTAACCCTAGAGACCTAACCTAACCTTCTTAAATGCCCCATAAAACCTAACGGTTCGTCGATTCGACGATAATATTTCAAAATGTTAATTTTTAAATAAAACTGTTATAGTTTTAGTACTTTTACTGCACCGATATATCAGGCACATCTTATATTTTTCAATAAAATAATTTGTGAACTAAAACTTTCGTAAGCACAACACATTGTAGACTTTTAGTCCGGATTTACTTACGGGTGTTGTTATATCGGAAAAGTCCGACCAGGTTTCGCTCCGATTCGCAGAGCTTAATCACGGTGAGCAGAGACGGAGCTCGCGTCGTCGGTTGCTTGTCTCACACTACGGGCAAGCGCGCGGCGCGCCCGCGCCGAGATAGGTGGGGCGGGTGCCGACACTGGCTGCGGGGGATTCCCGCTGGCTTGCGCCGCAGCGCCTACTGCTTTCCCGTCGTCAATGCCACTAGGCATGATGGCACAGACACAGCTCACGACATCTTCGTTCTCGCAGTGTCGATTTCGATATTCACTATCACTGCACTTTCGTAGAACCGGTTTCCAGGCCGGCGGAAGAGCCCATCCACTGTCTCTATTGAAATTCGGGTGGCGACTTATTTCAATAGCCTCGCGCATTTTTCGTGGCACATAAAACTTGTCTTTGGACAATACTTGTGCCTTATCGAAGCGGATGAAGTGACTTGTGTCCTGGGTTAACGCGTGTTCTGCTACCGCCGAGCCATCGATTTTTCGGTTTTTCATACAGCGTATGTGCTCCGAAATTCTGACCGAGATATTTCGCTGTGTCTCACCTATGTAGCATTTGCCACAGTCACACGGTATCATATACACTCCGGGGACATTCAGTGGGTCGCTATCCTTCGGCGAGCGCAGTAACTGTCTGATTCTTGCTGGGGGGCGATAGATCGTCTTGATGTTGTATTGCCTGCGTAACAACAAACCGACCTTATGCGTAATTCCTTTCACAAAGGGCAAGAAACTTGGTACTCGCTCCGCCGTAGCGACTCTACGCTGCGCTGGCGTCGAAGTGGCTACGCGCATACTCTGTCTCCATTTGTAGCCATTGTCCTCCAGTGCTCCTCTAACATGGCGTAGCTCATCCTCCACGTATTGTGGGTCACACAGCCGGAGAGCTCGATTGATCAGGGCACGGGGGACGGAGAAAAGGTGTGTCGGATGATGGTGTGAGTCTGCGTTTAGATAGCAGTCCGTGTGTGTCGGCTTGCGATACACCGTGTGCGTTAATTGGCCTCCCGGTTCGCGCTGCACTAACACGTCTAGAAACGGCAGTTTTCCATCTTTTTCTTCCTCCAGATTAAACGTTATCTTTGCATGTATATCATTGATGTGCTCTGTGAACGGAGTTAGCACATCCCTGTCGATTACAGCAAATACGTCGTCCACATAACGCCACCAGTACCTCGGTCCCCTTGATGCACTACTTAGGGCTGCCTTCTCGAACCACTCCATGAATATATTGGCTACAACCGGTGCTATGGGAGATCCCATCGCTACTCCATCGGTCTGTATGAAAAAATCTCCTCTCCAGAGTAAATAGCCACTGCGTAGACAGAGTTCTATTATTCCCAAGTACGCGGTGGGCACATTATTTTCCTTGAGTAGGTCCGCGATGATGTGCAGCGTATCGTCGACCGGTACATTGGTGAATAAAGACGTTGCGTCAAAGCTCACCATAATCTCTTTGTCCTGTAGGGAGACGCCCTCCAACAAACGAACAAAGTGCGTGGAGTCTCTGACGTTGCTTGCCGTTTTTCCCGTCAGTGGTTGCAGGATACGCAGTGGCTATTTTCTCTGGAGAGGAGATTTTTTCATACAGACCGATGGAGTAGCGATGGGATCTCCCATAGCACCGGTTGTAGCCAATATATTCATGGAGTGGTTCGAGAAGGCAGCCCTAAGTAGTGCATCAAGGGGACCGAGGTACTGGTGGCGTTATGTGGACGACGTATTTGCTGTAATCGACAGGGATGTGCTAACTCCGTTCACAGAGCACATCAATGATATACATGCAAAGATAACGTTTACTCTGGAGGAAGAAAAAGATGGAAAACTGCCGTTTCTAGACGTGTTAGTGCAGCGCGAACCGGGAGGCCAATTAACGCCCACGGTGTATCGCAAGCCGACACACACGGACTGCTATCTAAACGCAGACTCACACCATCATCCGACACACCTTTTCTCCGTCCCCCGTGCCCTGATCAATCGAGCTCTCCGGCTGTGTGACCCACAATACGTGGAGGATGAGCTACGCCATGTTAGAGGAGCACTGGAGGACAATGGCTACAAATGGAGACACAGTATGCGCGTAGCCACTTCGACGCCAGCGCAGCGTAGAGTCGCTACGGCGGAGCGAGTACCAAGTTTCTTGCCCTTTGTGAAAGGAATTACGGATAAGGTCGGTTTGTTGTTACGCAGGCAATACAACATCAAGACGATCTATCGCCCCCCAGCAAGAATCAGACAGTTACTGCGCTCGCCGAAGGATAGCGACCCACTGAATGTCCCCGGAGTGTATATGATACCGTGTGACTGTGGCAAATGCTACATAGGTGAGACACAGCGAAATATCTCGGTCAGAATTTCGGAGCACATACGCTGTATGAAAAACCGAAAAATCGATGGCTCGGCGGTAGCAGAACACGCGTTAACCAGGACACAAGTCACTTCATCCGCTTCGATAAGGCACAAGTATTGTCCAAAGACAAGTTTTATGTGCCACGAAAAATGCGCGAGGCTATTGAAATAAGTCGCCACCCGAATTTCAATAGAGACAGTGGATGGGCTCTTCCGCCGGCCTGGAAACCGGTTCTACGAAAGTGCAGTGATAGTGAATATCGAAATCGACACTGCAAGAACGAAGATGTCGTGAGCTGTGTCTGTGCCATCATGCCTAGTGGCATTGACGACGGGAAAGCAGTAGGCGCTGCGGCGCAAGCCACGGGAATCCCCCGCAGCCAGTGTCGGCACCCGCCCCACCTATCTCGGCGCGGGCGCGCCGCGCGCTTGCCCGTAGTGTGAGACAAGCAACCGACGACGCGAGCTCCGTCTCTGCTCACCATGATTAAGCTCTGCGAATCGGAGCGAAACCTGGTCGGACTTTTCCGATATAACAACACCCGTAAGTAAATCCGGACTAAAAGTCTACAAAATAATTTGTAGTTATTAATTACACATTTTTCCATCTGTTTTAAATGACATGCATTTTTGTACATATATTTTTATAAACAAAATATTACAACGCCAATAAAAAAATATTTATAAAATGTATTTACATTTTAAAGGCAAACTCAAACTGAAGACATTACAAGGAAAATTTAACACTTTCAAGCCGATACAGTACAAAAATCAATTTTATGTTCAACACAAACAAACTGAGATTTAGTCCGTATTTTTGTAAAATTTCGAAAAAAAAAATAGTTGGCTGAGGGAAATCAATGCCTTTCGCCAAGCCGTGACAAACATCGAGTTGATAAGAGACCACGGCCATCACCGCACGTACAAAAAGATTAGGAGAAAAAGAAGAAAGAAAACAAGTATAATTTGTCTGTCGCGTATTCGTAGAAAGGACTAAGTTTCCCTTCTACTCTCCGCATCAACGTGGGTTAACTGGAAGAATCATATAGTATAAAGCTCGCCTTTGTACAAATTTGTTTTGTTGCAATAAAGATTGCCATTCAAAGGCAGTAGAGATTCGTTAAGTACTTTAAAAAAACAAACATTCTGACAGTTGCCAGCCAGTATATCTATGAAAATATTATGCATGCCAGGAGAAATATTAGCAACTTTAAAACTGCAGGTAGCCAACACAATGTAAATACTAGAAGTAAACATAAACTTTTGATCCCAAGATTCAGGCTGGCAAAGGTTAATAAATCCTTCATGAGGCATTGTATACGTTTCTATAATAAAATCCCTGAAGATATATTAAGTCTGACTGAAGCGCGGTTCAAAAAATGTGTAAAGTACACTTTGTGCCAAAAGCGCTACTATAATATTAAGGATTATTTAGATGACAATGATGTCTGGAATTCGAGCATGTAAAATGCATGAGTTTTGTAAAATTTGTTTAAACTCTGTTAATTAAGGAATTTGAATAGACTAAGTTTGGAGTTTTTTTGTCCATTTTTTCTCCAAAATTATCTAGATTTTGAAATGGACACCTAGTTTGACTTATAACGTTCATTAAGCCGAAGTATCTGGCGCTACTTTAAATAAAACCTTTTCATTGCATTTCAAGTTATTTAAGTTTTATTACTTATAACATTTTTATTGTGCAATAAAGTGTAATAAACAAACAAGTTTAGGTGTCTAGTTTTAAATAGTAGGTTTGTCATATAACTTGGTAAAGTTTATACAATCTATTTTATATGAAGTGTCATCGGCTGAAGTGTGTCGGCTTGCGCTAAGTCACTAGATAAGTTAGTGAAAATAGCATGTACCAATGACATTGTTTTCGAAGTCATTTCCAACTGTGGAATTTGAACAACTCAGACGCTCAGGTTTCCTAACGATGTGTTCCTTTACGGTTGGCGGTTTTATTTTATTTTTGTTTGTTTCCACCTCCACTTCATGCTGGTTAGAAAGAGTGAGACGAAGCGTATTATCGTCAGAGCCTTAATGGTCATACCGTTCTTCGATTGACTCTCGAAATATTAGATGAATAGGTACTTAATATCAATGAAATTAGAGGCTGGAGGTTCGCGGTCGGAAAATAATTTGCTGCCCAAATTGTATGGTGAGGCAAGTAGGTTGGATAATACTTGAAATCTTTTTAAGAGACTTCAAGATGATTGGAAATTGAACCTTATAGCTTAACTTGAGAAGTCTTATTCTATTGTTTTTTTTTGTTTTAATATCCACTTGGGTAATCACTGTCAATGACGATGTCGGTATCCACCTGACATCGTCAAAATATGCTGCCAGAAAAAGTATAATTAACTAGCTTTTGCCTGCGACTCCGTCCGCGTGGACTTTAGTTTTTGCAACCCCGTTCACTCCCTTGAGGGTTAAATTTAAAAAACGGTGAAACACGTGTTCAATCAATTGTGTTGAACAGTATTTATTTTAAGTTTCAAGAAAATTAGACAACATTATTTATACATCCCATACAAATTTTGGCAACTCTTTTCGCTCCCTTAGGGGTTGAATTTCAAAAAATCCGGTCTTATTCCTTGCCTACATTATGTTTAGACACTCTGTGCAAAATTTCAGCTTCCTAGGTCCAACGGCTTGGGCTGGGCGTTGATGAGTGAGTCAGTCAGTCAGGACTTTGAATTTTATTTTTATAGATATAAATACACTGGGGTAGTAACTAAGGATGGGGGAGGTGAATGTGAAGACATTTATTGCAAAACCCACAGAGTGATAATTAATTTTTATTTAATTTATTTTATCCCGGACTTGGCCCCCGTGTTGGAGTATGGCCTAACCTTCCTGCGATGCAGAAAGAGACCCGTGCCCCAGCAGGGGGACATAAGGGTTGATATCGATCGATCCAGGACACATACACAAATTTACATATCTCTGTTCAGGCTTAAAGCTAACAACAGTCTGTTAACTTTCTGGATATACCTAGACTACTATCGGTTAGAATCGGATATATTCATGTAATAGAAATATCAGAACTAATATGACACTTAGCGAAGTTTCATTCAAAATAGTGAAGAAGAAATTTATACAGAGCAGGAAGTATTAGTAGTACACTCGTGAGCTTTCGGCGAAAACCGAAGCCTACTCTAGAGCCCGAGGTATATTCTAAAAGCTAACAGACTGTAATACAGGGGATAGTGTAGAGGTTCGAAATTTCACTGATGCCGGTGAGTCGCCCATTAGCTCAGTTGGAAACAGAGCTGGAACGGATAGCCAGAGGTCGCGGGTTCGAATCCCGGCATGGGTGGAGTTTTTAGCCTCTAAATAGGTTCTTGAAATTGTCCTTAGCACGGGTTAGTGCATTGAAAATAAAAATAGTATAAAGACTGTAAGCAGCTACCGTATAAATTATCTTAAAATAGCATCCGTAACCTTTGGAGCGAATACTTCCAAATTTTTTAGGTAATACTCTTAATAATTTTAAGGTCTACCAAACTCTTCAAAGACACCCTACCAGAGACACTTAACGTGCTTTAGTCAAGTATCTCCTGTGAAGAGACGCAATTCGGGCCAAATGCCAAACGCTGATAGTTTAAGATCCCGTATGGATGAATAAGAGGCCTATCGAATAACTTAACTTCAAAATTGTCTAACACGATACTTATACAGGTATGTCAACAAAGAACCAAATGAAAAAAAAAATATTTTGTTTTTCTCAAGAGCGAATTGCAAATTTACAAATTGATTTATCAAGAGATAAATTAATTTGTAAATTTGCACTGATATCTTTAGTCTAAGTATTTTTATGTCAGTTATAGTTAGTTAGCGCGGTTCAAAATAGTCTAGTTTGAGCCCTGTGTTTAATTAAACCAAATCACGTAATCATTTGTGAAAATAAAATCAAATCAAAACTGCACGTACCTTCGCTGGAAACTATACAGTCATCAACTTAGTTGGAGGTTCATCGTAAGTGAATAAATGGCATAGTACATCTATGAAATGAGTTAAATAAATGTGGCTTTTTCTGTTCCCATAATCAAAGCTCTTTTAGCATTTATTAATGACTCGCGATGCTCCTAGTTAATATACTATAGTTAGTTACTGATGTAGACCTCCTTGACGCTTGCGTCAAGATATTACTCATCTGATTTATTGTTTCTCTTGTCAACATTTTCAGTTCTGTATGTCTAATTGAAATCTGAATAAATTGATACATAATAAGCTAAATACCAATGGGAAAACTTGACTTTATTCAGATTTCAATTAGACATACAGAACTGAAAATGTTGACAAGAGAAACAATAAATCAGATGAGTAATATCTTGACGCAAGCGTCAAGTAGGTCTACATCAGTTACCACGGCAACTGCAACGTTGCTAAACTATCGGGAATTAACATAATTCAGTTTTAGCTCTCAATTAGTCGCGATTAGAATCGTTTTATATAACTATGTAGAGATCTATTAAATTTTCTGTGAGTCTTGTAGAGTTACACGGTTTCATCAATCCTAAGCCCCACGTTGGGCGCCATTTTCGTGTTGTATAACTTTTGTAAATAATAAAACTGAAACGACTTCAACTGTTGCTTTATTTGTAGATACTGTTATTTTATAATAAAACAGAAAACTGGGTAAAAACGGAAAAGCAGGTAAAATAGTCAGATCTAGTCAATGTGTGCCGTGGTAATGATGAAAAATGAGGGAAATCGAAAAATGTGTGACGCGATTTTAAATATCTGAAAGTGATAGACGGAAAAATATAATATAAAAAATGGTGTAAAAAGGTTTGGTCCGTTACAGGATCATAGCCTTCAAACGACACAGGGGACTAAACAGAGCTGGAAAAACGCGGGCGTTAATTTTAATTTTATAATAAAACAGAAAACTGGATAAAAACGGATAAGCAGGTAAAATAGTCAGATCTAGTCAATGTGTGACGTGGTAATGATGAAAAATGAGGGAAATCGAAAAATGTGTGACATCATTTTAAATATCTGAAAGTGATAGATAGAAAAATAAATATATAAAAATGGTGTAAAGTGGTTATGGCACCAAATGGCACCGTTACCGGATCATAGCCTACAAACGACACAGGAGACTAAACAGTGCTGGAAAACGCGGGCGATGGCCCGTAAAACTCAGGATATTTGGTAGCATTAGCCCTATCTAGGGGCGGTTTCTTCCTGCCATATTTTCAACCGTTACCTACTCCATTTCCTTCGTATTAGGGTTAATTTAGGGTACAATGAGTGTGAATGTCATAGCGCACCCTCGTTTCTATGTCATTGTAAAGGCCCAAAGCAACTATTATTATTGTCAGATTTAGTTTTTCACTTCTCAAACCTTCTTTCTTCAATGTTGACTGCATTGTGTGGAAGTTACTCATACGAGGGCTGCTACTTATGTATGCGGAATAGAAAAAATAAACAAATGTATATGGCTAAATATGCTTTTATTGTTTTTCAAAGTATTCTCCACTATGATCGATGCACTTTTCGATGAAACCAATTTGTAAAACACCTTTTCCACTGTGATTGAGTTATCTCCAAAACGTGCTGTTTGAACGCATCTACGGCATCTTCACGGGTCGAAAATCGTTGACCACGTAATTTATTCTTTACATTTGGGAATAAATAGAAATCATTGGGAGCCAAATCAGGGCTGTACGGTGGATGACTCAATTCTTCTTTTTGACCATCCAAAAATGTAGTTGTTTCCTGAGATGTATGACAGCTGGCATTGTCATGGTGAAGTATGATTCTGCGTCGCTGGTTGTTTTGGCGTATTTCTTCAGATACTTCCGGCAAACAAATGGTCGTGTACCACTCCGAATTAACCGTTCTGCGATTCTCCATTGGTATTGTAGCCACACGGCCATTAATAGCAAAAAAGCAGGCCACCATTTGCTTTACAGTGCTTTTTGCACGAGCCACTTTCGTAGGGTTCGGCTCATTTTGAAACACCCAAACTGTTGATTGTTGTTTATATTATAAACAGATTTTGAGTCGCCTCCGTTGGAGTTTTTTTAAGGTTTTCTTGCACCATTTGACGCAAGCATCTTTTTGATCCTGAGTTAAGTTGTGCGGGATCCAACGCGAACAAATTTTTTTTACAGACAAATGTTCATGTAAAATCCTATGAATGCTCGTCATACATATGCCTAGAATAGCCTCTATCTCGCGATACGTAACATGGCGGTCTTGCATTATTAGTTTTTGCACAGCTTCAATATTTGGGGCACAACCACCGATTTCGGGCAACCTTCTTTAACTTCGTCCGTGAGCTTACTGCGCCCGCGATTAAACTCACAAAACCAGTGATACACAGTCTTCACCACCAAAAGTCGAAGTTAATTGATCTACGCACTGTTGTTGCGTTAAACCACGTCGAAAATCGTAATAAATCATAGCACGAATATTTTCACGAGTGAGTTCCATTTTTTCGGCGATATGGCATTTTAAACCCAACAAAATCAAAACACTAACGTATATAAGAGAAAAATATTAGCGGCCAGTATTTAAAAAAAGAACGAATTTGACCATGGAGGTCAGACATTGCGTTTAAAATTATTAGAATCCCAGATTCCGCATTCATAAGTAGCAGCCTATGTATACAAATGTAATGGCACTTTTAAGCAGCTTAATTTATTCACTAAAAACAGTGCCTCAAATAGTTTGTTTATGTAGCCTGTAAACGTCCCATTCAGGGTTTAATTACCACTCGTGCCTACCGCAGATTGGCAATTTCAAGAGCGCAGGTATTTGAAGACCTCAAATACGCCTTTGCTCACGAAATCTATAATGTAAAAATGAATCGCTGAATGTGTTGGTGAGCGCAAATCTCGAGAGGTGCTGAACTGATTTCGCTAATTCTTTTTTTAGAATATTCCTTGAAGTACGAGGATGGTTCTTACGGTGAGAAAAATTAAAAAAATTAAAGAATCGACTGTTAGGCGGTACGAAGTTCGCTAGTTTTAAATTAAAAAAAAAATAGAAATTAAAACAAAAATAACCAACAACCCGACTTCTGAGCATTTACTACTAAACAGGCAGGCCCTCCAAGCTACGCAATGCACGTTGATTCTAGCTGCTTGATAATTTCTGTAAGGCCCACTGTCTTACAATACTCCACAAATACGGACTTTTCTTACAATCCCCCACCAACTCGGCCTCCGTGGTGAAGTATGGCCTAACCTTGCTGCGATGCAGGAAGAGACCCGTGCCCCAACAGTGGGGACATGCAAGGATTGTATCGAGGCGGGGCCAACGCAGGATAACTTATAATTTTTAATGTTGTCTCCGCATGCACTTGGTTAATTTTTAATTTCATTTTGTTGTTGGTTTGATGCTGATTTCATATAGTCTATAACACTGGCGCAAAGAAGACGAATCGATGGAAATGTTGTTGGTCAAAATCTGACTTTTTTCTTGTAGCATTTTGTTTATTTTAAGCATGTCTTATGTTTATTTGTGTTACAATGGGAATATGTTTTTCTTACTTCTTACGGTTTACACATTTAATTATTCCGTGCTGCGTCACGCGGTCTCTCCAACTCTCTTTGATAATAACTATTTTACCAGATAATTGCCTTTTCGTTATCTGACAGTCACCAAATATACGCGGAAAATAGATGGAAGCAATAACTCACAGAGAACAAATTGTTAGTAGAGTTTATTCAATAACCAATTCTGGGACTTTATAATTAATTGGGTTAAGTTACTTGAAATGCAAAATTGAGTAGCTCGTGTAGGAGCAACAATGATGTCCGGAATTAAAGCCAGTACAGTGCATGAGTTCTATGTTTTAAAATAATTATGTAAACTCTGTTAATTAAGGACTTTGAAAAGATATGTTTGGAGTTTCTTTTGTAATTTTTTCTCCAAAATAATCTAGATTTTGAAATTTATTTATTTAATAGGTAAGCCAACGGCCCTCTTATAAAAAACACTTAAGCTTAATTAGGGTATAACAGTTTGAGCCTTATAAGGTTGCCAATTAAAGGCTCACACAACATTCATAATTAGGTATAGTTATTAAACATGTGATAAACATAACAAAACAAGTCTTATTCTTGACTTTTAAAACTTAAAAAGAATTTGACTTTTAAAAATTTAAATTAAATATAATTAGAAGAAAATAGGAGACATTTAGGAACTTAATTCTTGAGGAACAGTCTTGGAGTAATTTGCACACTTTAACCTTAAAACTATAGAAGCTATCACAGTGGATGTCCACATCATCCTCTATGCTGGTATAAGTGTTAAAGAGTTTCATCATCCTCAGTATTGGTGAAAATTTCCCAAGATTGGAGTGGTTGAAAATGTTTGTCTGGAAGAGACTTCGATTAGATGGCCGAGTATTGGGTCTAGGTACAGAATAGTTAATTTGTTCTAAGAGATCGGGTGTGTCTATCATATTATTTACAATTTTATAAAGAACTAAGATGTCTATTTGTTTTCTACGTGCTTCTAGAGAGGTGACGCTAAAGTAATCCAGGCGCTCTTTATAAGAGCTTCGATAGGGGCAAGCGCGTGCCTTGAAATGAACACCTAGTTTGAATCGTAACGTTCATTAAGCCGCAGTTTCGTCGCTACTTTGAATAAAATCTTTTCATTTCATTAATACGTTTTTATCTAAAAGTGAACATGAAAATTCTTAACAATTACTGTGATAACTATTTTTAGAGCCTACAGTCTAGAGACTAGGCTCAACAATCTAGGACTTTAATCGATTTCCGCCAATAAGGTCGTTTTTAGAGGAAATCGATCAGAGTCCTAGGATATTTATACTACATTCTAGGCTGTATATTCCAAAAATAATTACCACAGTGGTGTAAACGTAAAACGTTCACGTAGCGGTAAAAAACGCTACGTGAACCGCCAGTGGAGAAGAAAGTATAACCATTTGCATGGAAAAGACGTAATAACAGAATAAATGAATAGATTCTAAGGGATGTTTTTTATTTTGCCCGTAAGTTTTTAATAAAGACAAAAAAAATCCGAAATTTATGATTTTGTATTCAAGCTCTCTTAATCAAAAACTAGGTACAGGATAAGGTTATGTCATGAATGGCGATAAATATGCTAGTATGTACATACACATTAAGATCTATTAAGACCATTACAACGATAAAAAAGTTTGAAAAAGCGTGCTATAAAAATGCGGGAACTATTAGTACCGCTTCTATATGTATCGGAACAATGACCCTTGGATCCGCAGCAAGCATGCACCGCTCTGGCTGACTACTAATGGTTCTAAAAGATTCCAGTTTGTGTCGAGACATTCTCCAAAAGTGCCTTTTGACACAACACAAACTAGCGTATGCGATAGATTTTGTTAACGCACGTTCATTTTGCCATGGCTTTCGAAACACCCAAAATTCATGGTGTATACGTAGAAGTATAGATAGATACCGCCGAAACCCTTAGGTTCGCTTCTCACCGCGCGAGATATTACAATATCGCGCCGCGCCGAGCCGATTTGAGCGAGCGAGCAAGCGTCAACAGGCGAGTCCGCACTACCCTTTCTCACGTCGCGCGTTGGTCCCTTCAAAGCCTGGTCGACACTACAGTCCGAGGCACGCAGCGCATCATATTGCAAGAAGAAGAAGTGATCGCTGTTGCCGCATCTCCATTACTCCACTCCATAATTAAATACACAACCGTACCTAGTTACGCTTGCACTAGTCGAAACGATATGATTGATTGACCGATGTTTCGCTCACTCACTCGCGTCACCCCGAGTCGCCACGAGTGACTCGCGCCAAGCCGGCCTGCACCTTTGAATTTACCGACTTCGATCGGGTCCTAGAGTCTAATAATTACAAAGCGTTTCAATAGAATAATATAAGCACGACAATGGTTGTTATTTGCCTCAATTTGGTAGTCTGCAACGCCATAGCAGTAGAATGTTATTCTAGGGATGTAACCCGCGCAAATTAAATAGACATCTCTCGCGAAGAAGATCAAATCGCGCGAGGCGCCATGTTAAGTAGCACGGGTTATACCACTGCAATGCGATTGGTTACTAGACTACCAGTAGTGTGAATGAAACGACCATTACCGGACTAATATGACTTTATTCAACAACTATGCATTTTAGAGACTCACTTCCCGGATCGGACGCGTTTGCTTGCGCTTGCCCGCGTCGCCTCGAGCCATTGCCTTCACACGTCGCGTAGGCGTGGCGCGACTTATGACATCTCGCACCGTGAGAAGCTAGCTTTACAGAGCAATCGCATTGCGGTTATCCCCTTAAGGTGCAACCTGTTGCCAGATGACGAAGGACTTTTTTAATATCGGCGGCGCAAGATACTGCCAATACCTTTTATGCGTGCGAGGTGCATGTACGCATTAGTCGAGAAAAAAGAAAGATAGAGGTTTTTCTTCTAAGCCACAAAGACTTAGATATGCAGACCACTAGAAAGGGCTAAGTATGGAAAGGTGACAAACCTTGGGCTCCAACTCGCACGCGATAAGACAAAACATGTGTTGGGCTATTGTACAATTCAGCTAACAGCGTTGACTATACACGGAATTTTTCTTATTACTACGCCTCCGGGATAACGGCGTGAGTGTAAATTAGTATGGATGACACGCAAATAGTTCAGTCAACCTAACATTAAAACTATATTTATCTAGAGGAGAAACCTAGTAAAAGTCCAAAGGAAGACACCGACAGCGGGGCAGGATCATTTGCATCGAGGAAGCGAAACAGTGTTGAAGCTCTCCAACCAGATGGGGTGACGACCTGCGAAAAACTGACGGCAGATGCTGGATGCGGCAAGCTGAAGACGGGGCGCTATGGCGCTCATCCAGCAGTGGACTAATATAGCCTGAAGAAGAAGCGAAACAGTAAAAAATATTGATGTCAGTTTCAGCTCACAGAGTATCTAGCTGCCGAGTCTAGCTAGCTATCCTGCCTAATCTGCTCTAAGGTGCGATTTAGATTTGTAAATTATTAACAAAATTAATCACCGACTGGGTTGCACGCGACGAATATCGCAAACGTGGCCGACCCAAGCGGAGATGGCATTACTGACTCCCGAGCTTTTTGCCAGACTAGGAGGAGTTAGCCATGAATAGAGAGGGGTGGAAAGCGAAAGAAGAGGCCTTTGACCAGCAGTGGGACACAATCAAGGCTTAAAAATCTAATTATAGGCTAAAAATTCCGCCCAAGCCGGGAAACGAACCCGCGACCTCTAGCTTACCGTACCAGCGCTCTCCCAACTGAGCTAATGGGCAAGTGCCGGCATCAGCAAAATTTCGAACCTCTTTACAATATTCTCAGTATTATTTACAGGCAACGACATCTGGTTGAAGTATTTTTAGCCTCTAAATAGGTTTTTAAAATGGTCATCAGCACGGGTAAGTGCACCAAAAAGAATACAATCATGGCTACATAAAAAAAAAACTTTTGATCTTTGTATCTATGTATTGAGATGATGCATAGACGCAAAGACCACAATGGCACTTTTCTCACATTATAGACGGGCAAAGAGACCACTCTGACGGTACTGGGCTTTAGATGGAGTAGGCTTGGTGTACAATAAAGAATATTCTTATCTTATCTTGCCCAATACCAATACCATATTGGCTGCTTAGTCGGCCTAGCCCATAGGAAACATAAATCAATGCAAGCGGAGTCAACCGAGCTGCGGGTTTCTTCACCATTTGCGAAGTTGATGACGATGATTTACGATGATGCACGTAACTTAAAAGTAGAACTATGATCACTGAGGGAATTCCAATGCCATAAGTACTAAGAAAAGAACCGGGAAACAGTGTTTTATATAATGTACTTATCAGCTTCTGAAAATATATAAAACGACCATGTAGGTAATAAACTAGTAAAATATATTAAATTAATGAACTATGATCACTGAAGGAATTCCAATGCCATAAGTACAAAGATAAGAACCAGGAAACAGTGTTTTTATATAATGTACTTATCTGCTTCTGAAAATATATAACACGACCATGTAGGTATTAAACTAGTAAAATATATTAAATTAATGAACTATGATCACTGAAGGAATTCCAATGCCATAAGTAGGTACTAAGAAAAGAACCAGGAAACAGTGTTTTTATATAATGTACTTATCTGCTTCTGAAAATATATAACACGACCATGTAGGTATTAAACTAGTAAAATATATTAAATTAATGAACTATGATCACTGAAGGAATTCCAATGCCATAAGTAGGTACTAAGAAAAGAACCGGGAAACAGTGTTTTTATTTAATGTACTTATCTGCTGCTGAAAATATATAAAACGACCATGTAGGTAATAAACTAGTAAAATATATTAAAATATTACTTGCGTGCACATAGGTAGTATAAGTTTATTTAAGTTTAATATAGTTAAGTATTAGTTTAGTAACACTGGCTGCGCTGAATATCAGCGCTGTTTTTAGGATCCAACAGCTTATGCTGAGCGTATGTCCGATTGTTATGCATTCCTAGTGACAGAACCCTGTAAACACCGCTTGTTTTTTTTATTATTTATTGCCAAGTTCTGTCTAGATATGTACAGTGCTACACAAGAAATAAGTCTCGCGGATGTACCTAAGCAGATGACCAAATTTTGGATGTGCGGCAAGTTGATCGACCAATCAGATAGTTTCATTTTATGGCAGGCCGCGCGCCTTTGTTGCTATTGGTTGATTCAACGTCATCGATGCAGGTGACTATTAGTTTGGCAATATTAGCGTGAGCGAAATAGGTAGCGCTACTGCGGCAATCAATTCTGCACCTTAACTCGTTTAAAGATCATGTTGAATGTACTTGTAGCTTCGGGTACTTTCGTTACACTTTTTCCTAGTCTGCGCAAACGTAGATTCCCAAAGGGACTTTTATGATGTGTAGTACGGTAACTATAGGTAATATAAACATTGTAAACCTTGCATGACAATAAATTTTTATTCTTTCTTACTTTCTTTCTTTTTTTCAACTTTGAAAACATGCAAAGTCATAGGCATGTGCCTAGCCCGCACTGGGAATCGGACCCGTGTATTCGCTTCTGTATATACATTGTTATACCCAATGCGCTACCACTGCTTTTAATATATCCTGTGCCGTCCTGATTGCAATACTTGCTGGTGCCCCAGATTTTGTCTGCGCTGTATTACCCGTATATGAAATATTTCTCACTTTAGATTTTTATCTATTTGTACGTCAAGTTTTATGTAAATCAGATTCAAACACCCACACATCTTCACAATCTTTCACAGTTGTAATGGAAGGAGGATAATAGAAATTTGAAGGTGAAACGAATACAATGAATAATTTGAGGTGAGCCAAAAATAAAACAACACAGATTGATATCTACTACTATATAACACATATGGTAACGTAACGGTAACTTTTAAAAATAAAAAACGGGTCAAGGAAAACACGACAAGGTAACATTCAACTTAATTAAACGTGGTAAGTATAAAAATATATTGTTGTGAACGAAAGCGATATATAGTGGACTGTATGTGTTGGGGTAGTTTTTCAAAGTAAGGAATTTAGATACGAAAATTAGCGAATTGACTGAAGCTACTTACAGTGGATCCGTGAAGCTCCCTCGCTGAATCTATCCCAGTCTTCAGGGGTGAAAGGCACCTTCAGCGATCGCGTTTAATGAAGGACAGCTGTACTCACCGGGCGATCGCTTATGTTACCTACCACCGACTTCATAAGGGATGATGAAATTGCAGAGATGAACGAATGGTAGCCTCAGTCAGTTGCTACGCGTTAAATAACACCCAATGGTAATGCACTAGGATTTCGACAGTTTATTAAAATCTTTAAACACAGTTGCGATAACGACAAGATCGATTTGAAAAAGAGAAGTGAATAATTAATCTATGTTCCACGTTGACAAACTATAACAGATCACAGACAAACAGCAAAAAAGTTTGTAAAATGTCACCAGTTAAAAAATGAACTTTTTCCACTAAACCAAAACAATTGCACTGCTTATAACACTACAAACGTTTCATGTTTACTATGAGTTACGACTTAACAAATCTAAGATCACCCAGGCTTCGTTTTTGGTTACGTTATAATGTTGTTAAACGTATTATCTTCTATAATATAAAAATGAGTCCCCGAATGTGTTGGTAAGCGCAAATCTCGAGAGCAGCTGGACCGATTTCGCTAATTCTTTTTTTAGAATATTCCTTGAAGTACGAGGATGGTTCTTACGGAGGGAAAAATAAAAAATATAAAGAATCGACTGTTAGGCGGTACGAAGTTTGCTGGGTCAGCTAGTTAATATGGGTTTATGATTATAGTTGTCTTATCAACAACTATCATCATAAATCCATTGCCGAGGGGGGGCACAGGTCTCAGCTTATTGCTATGACTGCATGCGTAGTCAGTAGCGCTTGTTTTCAGCCCCTCCCTTTTTTATCAGCACTTTGAACAAAAATCCCAAATCATAGAAAACAAAATATAAATTATTCAACACGGTCTACAAATTATAAACTTGCCATAGATAAATAAATTTAGTAACATAATAAAAAAATAGAAATAAAGTGTCATCATAAATTATAAAAAATCAAATTGCATTTAATTAAATAAAATTGGAATAAAATCTTAATATAATTAAATAGAAATAAAATAAGAGCAGTAGAGATAAAATCCCATCGATACCAAACATGAATTCATTCATCAGATTATTATATTATTTATACAGGTAAAATAGAAATGGAATAAAAACTTAAGTGATATTGAATTAATTAGATATAAAAAATTTAGTATTAAAATCGTAAATTTTATGAAGTATTTTGTTACACTATTTTTATTTTTAAAGCACTAAGGAACAAATTTAAAAACCTATTTAGAGGCTAAAAATTTCACCCATGCCGGGATTCGAACCCGCAACCTCTGGCTATCCGTACCAGGTACCTGGTACCAGGTACCGTACCTGGTACGGATAGCCAGAGGTTGCGGGTTCGAATCCCGGCATGGGTGAAATTTTTAGCCTCTAAATAGGTTTTTAAGTATTTTGTTGTCTTTAATTTGGAATTAATAAATGTCAAATATATGTAAACTTTTTTCAAAGATGTTAAACCTGCGTGACTGGTTCGGAATTCCACGTTTTCATTTCGTTATTATTAGTTTTTAGGAATTCATGTGTGACGGCGGACTGTTTGCAGCCACAAAGACTTTTGTTGTTCGATAAAAATATTTTTTAGGTGTTTCTTGAAACTTCCAGAGGTCATAATTACATTCTATCACTATAATTAAAGCTAGTTATTCATTTGTGTATAATTTTATTTGTATATTATTGTAGCTTATTCTGTCACTCAATTAAAACTATTTAGGTATCTTTTTCATTCTGTATACATAATACTTATTCTATTGATATAGGTATTATTCTATACAACAATAAGTACTTTACTCAATTTGGTACTACTACAATACTACCCATGATTGTTTCGCACCGCAGTCTGTGACGCTCGTGGGATAGAACCTGGCACTGACTGAAAATCAGCGCTGAAGGCTATTCCATCAACATATTAACATAACTAACATAACATTTACATTTACAAGCACATACATTGCTTCTGGCCCCACACTAGGACACCTCGTGTCGTGGGAACCAGAAACAACGACATCACAAACATGTAAACATCCAAGAATATGGTTTTTTTTTTTTTGTTTTCAGCCGAGATTCGAACCCGGGGCCTCTTGCATGGTAGGCAGACGCTCTACCGCTACGCCACAGAGGTCGTCCATATTGTCAATATTGCTGAGTCAGTTGCCATTTATAGCAGCAGGGACACGCCGTGACCTTTCGTTTTTCTTCTTTGTTTTTGTTTTTTGTGAATGTCATGTTTATTAATATGTTTTAAGTTTGTTTTGTTACTGTGGCGTGTGCACTGTTTCTATAATAAATGTTTCTCTTCTTCTTCTTCAATTCAATTCAGTTTTCTGGCGAACTTAACTCACAAACTGGAGTTCAAATTGCTGCTTATTCAATTCTTGCCCTTGACCACTTCTTAAATTGATTATATGATATAGGCAGCAAGGGTTGGAGCTGTTACACTCTAGTTTCCGTCCGCTGCTAACAAGTTTAGCGTCGTTCACAAGATGCTACAATGCTAGCATAACTCGATTGTTTGTGGAAAGTTTTTCAACTCCTGGTACATTCGTACTTACTAGGCAGTAGTTTACAACTTTACTGTCCCTACTTGTAGCTTCCTGTTCAGTACTTGACAGGCTGATGCGGTGCCCTTGTATCACGTAGCTACGAACACTTCTAGGTCCTGTGTAGTGAGACTGATACGTAAACATGAAAGGATTTCTGCTAATACATCGTTGTCATGACATGAAAACTGTGTTTTCTTCTTCTTTTTGATCTCCACTCACATTTGATAAGTGAAGGTACCACTCAGACACCCGTCCGTCCAAATGCTTCGAAAAACTGTGATGAACGAAAATCTAATTCATTCACTATTTTAACTTGTATCAACGTTGTTTCTAACAATAAAATTATTCAAAAAAAAAATTAATTTAATGATTTCACGTTAAAGAGACTGTTTTCGTGTCGTGAACATTGGCAGCAACACTAACGTAAATGTTTAAATGTGTGTGCTTTTATGGACATTAAATAAATGCTCTCTCTTTTTTTCTCACTCTTTTGTCTAGTTTCTTTCATATTATGTGATTGTCTGTTGTTCGTATTTTTATTAATATTGATGAGAGGAACCCCCTATTTTCGGACGTCATAAGCACTTTGTTACACCTTGTATAATTTTAAAAACATATTTAGAGGCTAAAAATTCCACTCATGCCGGGATTCGAACTCGCAACCTCTGGCTATCCGTGCCAGCGCTCTTTCCAACTGAGCTAATGGGCGACTCACCGGCATCAGTGAAATTTCGAACCTCTTTACAATATTCTCTGTATTACGTACAGGCAGCGACATCTGGCTGAAGTAATTTGCATCACTTGCAGCCCCGAGTACCTACTTTGCAGTTAGGTTTTTACATCGGAATGATATCGCTGTACCCACATGATTATAATATTTTTAATGCACTAACCCGTGCTAAGGACAATTTTTTAAAACCTATTTAGAGGCTAAAAATTCCACCCATGCCGGGATTCGAACCCGCGACCTCTGGCTATCCGTGCCAGCGCTCTTTCCAACTGAGCTTATGGGTGACTCACCGGCATCAGTGAAATTTCGAACCTCTATATAAAAAGTCGGGGGACAGCCAAAATCTGTATTGTGAGCGCCATGCTAGATTGAATTTAAATGAGAAAACAAATGTCTAATGACTCTGTCAAGTTATCTTATCCTAGTTGTATGCGACAAATGTCTAAGCCTTCGATTTTTTTGCGCCTACGCATGGGCTAGAATCGGCTGCCAGGGCAGACACATGTCATGTGCCTGCGCCGCAGCGTAGTACTGCGTCACTTGCGTTCCAGCATACACTAGCCTAACAGCTGCATTGTTATTTCAACCGGCATAACGTCAACCATTACGTGCGTGCACTCTATTCAGTTACTTAATTGCAACCAAAAGGAGACGGATACGCTTTCATACATTCTTGGGCCTAGGTGTAAAAAGATGAAAGTGATGTCAATTTACAGCTTATATTATTCTCAAACCATCTCTGAAAATTCTGCGGATTTTGGCTATCAGGGAGCAGAGTTAAAAGAGATTTAGTAAAAGTGAAGTTATGCAACAAATTGACAATAAATTAAACTGAACTTTTCCGTGTCCGTTATGATAGCAAGGGTCGTACAAGTTAAGCAAGATTAGAAGTCCGTAGAAAGAAAGCACTGGTCGGAGAATTATAGTTCAAAAACAACAGGAAAACACACTCTATTAGGGACATAAACATATCTTTAAGATTTCTCAACTTCCAGATTGTGAATTGAGCTCATTTATTATATTTTAAAATAGAAAAATATAACGCTTTTTAAACCATATCTCAACTATTTACAATCAGGCCCAGAAATGCCCGTCTCCTTTTGTCATCTGTAACAGATTGGTAGTACATACAGACGCACCTCTTTTGTTCAAAAAAGAACTAAAGATGTGCTCTCCCTTCACAAAGGTAACATTCAGAAAATACCTGGGGTGGAGATTTTGTGACAGCTACGTCACGATCTGTATAGATGTCTCTGTGAGGAAAAGAGCATTGAAATCCGGCTAAGTGCATGTCAAGTCACGCACAGTGTAGAGTTCCGAAGAAGAAGAGGTTTTTACATGTTCTAAAGACGGAACAACTTAAAAAAAAAAAAAAATTTTTACAAAGTTTTCTTTTTTAAGTTGTTCGCCTGTTACTCATTAACTTGTGAAGCTCACTTAGCCGTGACAGTTTTCCTTTTAAGTTCATTACATGTGCTACTACCCCGGAGTTTTCCTCGTTTCTACAATCAACAGTTTAGCCAGTAGAAAGGAAACGGGACGCCCGATTCGGACATTAATTTGCAATTTAAAGCTTAATATTTCGCAAACGGAATCCTAAATCGAAAGATCGTGTTGCTACACTCACAACACGGCCAATCCCGTAATACTCTACACAACGGTGTAAGCGAGAAAAATTGCAATCCTAATTTAGGGGTACAGGACGTATCCTACAAACTTTTTTTTAGTTTTATTTCATTTGTTTTATCGGCGTAGTCCATAGTCATACATGTTGATGTCTGACTAGTTCTGATCGTTTCTCAGCGAGGCCGCCGACAGAAGGACAGACAAACAGATGGGCGGACGGTGAAACTATAAGTACTGGACATCAGAAGCCTGAAAATAACATGAACGTCCTTTTACTAATTTTTTTTTTTCTAGAAAGAAGAATATTTTGCGAACAACCACCCAGTTTCTCATCTTATTACGTACGAAAGGACAACGAAACTGAGTACTTCATCTAAAATTTTTGGTTTATGTGTATACTTTACTCCTTTCCACGAAGTTTAAATTCAACGTCACGCTGCATAAAGAACATACTGAGTTGAATAATTGATAGATTCTATGTCGGTTCCACAGTTTAATAATCTGAAAGGCTTTGAAATTTAACTTGAATTACTGTAGTTGTTATATTAGCTTTCAGTGGCCGACACGTGTTTACGCCTGCGATAAAGGTTGCGACGTAATACTAGTTTGCGACCTTTAGCAAAAAACAAATTTTTGAATTACATGCGAATACATAGCAGTACAAAAAAACACTATGCGCAGATCTACTAACAAACGTTGTTCACAACAACTAACAAATTACGATGTTGTGACAAATGTCAATGCTTTTCTATCCAAACTTTGTATGACTGGCGTCACGCGGAATTCCAAACAGGAGGTAGTGAAAGCCAACGTGAAAGTTCAATCCTCTCTCATGATATCTGTTATTATGGGAATAATTTTTATTAGTACAACGTTACGATTTGTCACGGGACTTTGGCTGAACATATGGAGTTTACGAAATTACATGGAATGTATTATAAATATCATAACATCGATGCAAGTGTTTATTCTGTTACTCTTAAGCTTAACTGTGGATCCCTTGCATTATAGAGAATATTACGCAAACTATGCTGGAATAGATGCCATACTTGGGATGAACAATAATGACTACTATATAGGTCTAAAGAAGAAAGTGAACATAATGTATTTTTGTCATGTTTTTATTATATTTATTAGGACAGTATCAGTGCTGAGCATATTTTGTATGGAGCTACCTCTTATAATTGTGATGACTTTTGCAAACCTTGATATTTCAATGATATTTGAACTCACTCATTTGATGTACGTGGTGGTGAAAATTTATATTTTACGCAATAAGTTTATGATTTTCGGTGTGAGGCTGTTGGGCGATCTGCCGACATTTGACAGGGTGTGGAACACTCGGAGGGATAATTTCTTTAACATAGAAGGGCATACAAGATGCTATCAACTCTTTTGCAAGCAGCAGTTTCTCATTTCAAATGCGCACGGCTGGGAAGTATGACGATACAGATTTTTTATTAATTATTTTGGGGTAATTTATAAAATCCGACTAATGTTTTCAATATTTTTCAGATTTTGATGGCAAGTTTACATTATATTTTGACAGTTACACGATATGTGTATGAAGCGGCGCAAGACAATGGTATTATGAATCTGGTAAATACGAATTAGCAAAATAGTATTTGATCTCTGAAACGGTCATAATATCGCTGTGACACAGTGCACGCACCACACCCCACCACTCTAAACCCCTGTTTCTTGTACACTGTTAGACTGCTAATGCTAACAGTTAATTCAAATGCATTAGCTACGTAGGTTAGATTAGCAAAGGGAAGATAAAAAGTACCCGGAACTGGCGTGCGTGCATGCAACGACTTATGAACTTTGATGAAGCGAAGGTGATCTGTCAGGATCATGGCAGACCCTGGTCCCTGCCTACCCCTCTGGGATACAGGCATGAGGTTATGTAAAAAGATTATTAATTAACGAGGAACTGGAGTGTTGGTTCGGAATCTCTAAATAAACATACTTACTAGTGACATTAAAAACTACAACACTAAAAACAGAGTATAACTTAATTGTTCACATCACAAAATTTAAAACATTACGAAATAATACATGTCACAGATATTAAGATAAAAATGTCACTACAAAATAAATAAAACAGTTACAAAACATATCACACTTAATAAAAAAAATTACATATTTTAAACTTTCGCGACTTGTACACATAGTTAGATTATTTACGGGGCTTAATCGCGTAGTAAAGTTTACTTTTGAACTCCAAAGTGATTGCGCCTTACCATTTTTGGATTTTAAAGTTATGGCGAGATCGGATGGATCCCTAACTCACTGTGTTTACAGAAAACCTACACACAGTGACAAGTACCTACATGCTACGTCGCACCACCACCCTATGCATTTAGCATCCATAGTATCTTCATTGGTGGAGAGAGCCTATGCATTGTGTGACCCGGAATTTATACATGAAGAACTGTCACATGTACAAGGGGTACTTAAGAAGAATGGCTATGAGGTAGAGGGCATGTATCAGAGGCGTACAACTAGGGTAAAGAGGGTTGATGTTCCGAGGGAGCGAGCATACTTGCCGTACATTAGGGAAGTGACGGACAAAGTCGGTTCTTTGCTAAAAAAGTATGCAATCAAGACAGTTTTCACTCCACTGCTCAAGATAGCAGCGCAGGTAGGAACAGTCAAGGACGCCACACCCCATCAAACACCAGGTGTGTACAAAGTCGATTGCAGTTGCGGTAGTTCTTATATCGGACAAACTAAGCGGACCATTGCTGAAAGAGTCAAGGGACATAACGCAGCTGTCAAAAAGGTGGAAAAGTCATCGATAGCGGAACATCTTCTTGAATCAGGATCAAACCACTGGATAGAATTGCACAAACCATCGGTGCTTTCCAACGATCGCCGTTATTATAGCCGAATTGTGTATGAAGCGGTTGAAATTAAGAAACACATTTTTTTTATCGGGAATGTGGTTTAAAACTGTCGCAAACGTGGGATCCGGTCATCAAGATGTGTTCGAGTGGAAAAAAGTCGCATGACTTATCGTCCGACATTGTCAGTGTAGTGTGTCGCAACCCTAATAGTGCTTTGTGATAGCTGATTGAGGGTAGTCTGAAACCTCATCAGCCGAAGATGCGAACGGGTGCCAACCATCGGTCTTCTCGTGACCACGATGACTGTAACGTCGTCGAAACGTCGAGGTAAAATAGCAATAAATTACGACGCGATTAAGCCCCGAAAATTTTCTAACTAAAAAAAAATACATGCACAGTACGATATGCAGTAATTTTTTGTCAAGAACACATAAAATAATAATAATAATTTGAAGACACAAAAAAAAACCCTAACTGAACAAACCACTCCAGAAAATATCTGAGCCAAAGGATCCCAACACGCTGGCAGCATTGCCACGCTGCACCGCCAAAAGACCCTATGTCCCAGATACACACCGCAGTGGCAGTCAAGCCTACCATCCCTCAAGCGGCGACCCAGCTCCCTAACAAAGATCTTGGTCTGAGTCCCCCAAACTCCCCTTGTCTGTACCGCAAATGGAACAAAAATGTAATTGTCCATAAGGGCACCATACTTTTGGCACTTAAGCGTAGTTGCCGATTCGGTAGCGGCACCGGGTCTAAGAGTAGTAGCGTACAAGTGCGAGGGAGCAAATGTACAGACGCAAGTTGCGTCCCACAGTAAACAACGCCCTTTCTCCCAGGGCACAAGAGTGAGACCGTCCGGGCGCTTCCCATCTGTGCGACACAAGCCAGGAGGCTCTAGCACACGAGGGACGTTGGCAGAAACCAGAGCCCTCCGGACGATGTCGTTAAAACTTGACATATTCAATTCAATTTATTTCAACGTAAACAATTTACATTCTGTTTGCTGTACAATGTAAAATATAAGCCGCTGTCTTCGGGCCGTATTGTAGTGAAGAAAAAGGCAGCGGGAAAAAACATGCCCCCTCTGGCCATCTCTTCTCAACATCAATTGCCACATATACAAAAGATAAGATTTCATGAATATCATGCCATCAATAACTTTAAATGCCAAAGCATTAGTTAAATGTCTTACAAAAGTAAGGGAAAACATAATATGTGCTGCGGCTAGACACAAATAATCATACTGCTAAATTCTTATTAGATTCATAAGAATTTAGCAGTAAGATGCAGCAGCGCCGATGGCTAAATTCCGGTAAACCGGTTCTGGTCACGGCGCCTACCCCGACTTCTTATCATTCCTAGAACTTTTGTAATTTACGTCTGATTTTAGTTCTGTAAAAAGAAATTAAAGAGTATCACGAGTCACTAAGAAATACCAACACCCGACGAGTTGATATTTTTTTACTGAGACGTTTTACTGCGGAAAAATATCTTATTCCCATGGGAAAATAGATAAACCGCGTGTAACACCGCGGGGCACAGCTAGTACGAGTATAAATCTAAACGTTTTACCAAATAAATAATCGCAATTAGACCTGTATAACTTCAGGAATTGGCCTAATTTGTTTCTTGATTTTTCAGATGTCTATACTATACTCATTTTTTAGCCAAGTGATAATAATGAGCTGTCTAATGGTGTACCTTACTTCGCTGATTGAAGATGTTCTGGCCACACGTGCTCGCATCATAATACAGCTGGAGGAAGTGCTAGCCTATCGACTATTACGTAAGAGTTTGAACTGGTACTCTACATTTTGTTACGAATAAGGCTTATTAATTAACGTCAGACACTGCGCCTAGATTTTGTAACTTTTCATGTACTGTTATGTCACATTTTCATGACTAAATGTCTACTGATCTTTGTCGTACAGTTGTGTGGCTTAATAACACTGTCACGTTCCACTGAAATGCGGGATCAACTTACATACTCAAATTACTTCTTCTTCAGGCTATACTACTCGTAGTCCACTGCTGGACATACTTCTCCCCTAATGAGCGCCATAGCGCCCTGTCTTCAGCTTGCCGAATCAAGCATCTGCCGGCAGTTTATCGCAGATTGTCATTCCACCTGGTCGTAGGGCGTCCCACACTCGTATTACGCCTCATGTCTATACGGTGCAGCTACGTAAACATTCCGCTTTTGCACTCAGATCAACACGTTAAAAGTTATGTAATCAAGAACCTGAAGTAGGTACCCAACAGGCCTTGATGACACAAATTGTGTTCATATTGGACTAACTTTGTGTCATCAAGGTCTTCTGAATGTCATCTGTCTATAGGAAAGTAAATGACGCTTCCTTTTTTTCATAAAAATTTATGCCTTTGGCTGATTGAATTTTAAGCCACAGAATCATGTATTACATCTAATCTAAATATTTAATCTAAATTCATGTATTATTACATCTAATCTAAATGTCTAATCTTCGTTAACCAGAAATAGGAACAAAGCGTCCGTGTTCTATACACATGTCACTTGAGTTGACTATATACAGAGTTTCGCTTCTCACTACGCTCCGGGAAAAGGCGTGAATGTGTTATGGTACGGATGATACTTGCAAGTATAGTCTGTAAGCATTCAGAATATAACATCGCTATTATCGGATAGAATCGGATATATTCGTGTAATAAAAATATCGGAACTAATATGACACTTAATTTCAAAATCAGAACTCGATCATCAGTACAAAAAACCGGCCAAGTGCGAGTCAGACTCGCGCACCGAGGGTTCCGTACAAACCTGTATTATAGACCTGAGTATTTGGTATGAATTTCAATTTAATACCTCTACGCGTTTATGAGGAAATGGGTAGTAAGTTTAAAATTATTAAAAAAAAATATATTATGAGATGTAACTAAAAATTTATGGTTTTCGTAATTTTTCCTTTATCTATGCTATAAGACGTTGCTTCGTACCAAATTTCAAGATTCTGAGTTCACGGGAAGCACCCTGTAGGTTTTGATTCCCTTGCAAGTGTCGAAAATTTGCGGCATAAACGGCTGTATCTTTTGATTGCGTTGGTTTAGAAGTTTGATTTTTCCACAGCTTCAAGGGACAGTAGACCTGAGTAATTGATATAAATTTCAGCTTCATACCTCCACGCGTTCCTGAGAAAAAGGGTCTTGACAGACGGACGGACGGACAGACGGACAACAAAGTGATCCTATAAGGGTTCCGTTTTTTCCTTTTGAGGTACGGAACCCTAAAAACGGCGAAAATTGGCTATTACCGAAGCCTACTCTAGAGCCCGATGTATATTCTAAAACCTAGCAGACCATAGGCCTGTGCCCATCAGTGGGAAGTATGTAGGCTGCGTTATTATATGTGTGGATGTTGAAGTTATTTTAATATTTCAGAGCCGGGTGAACAGCGTGCAGTATGGTCGTTATTGAAAGAAATGCGTCGAATGCCGCTCCAATTCTCTGTTTGCGGAATGGTCAACCTCAACTATCAAGCGCTGCAAAGAATGGCCAGCGAGGTCATCTCCTACTCGGCTATCATGCCGCAGCTATAAAGCGCTACTAATGGTGTTTTCTAATACGTCTTTCGCGACTACATCATTCGAGTCCAAGCTTTCGAACGTATGAGGTGGAAAAAAAGCAACAACGTTTGCCGCAACAGCGGCTGTCGAAACTACGAAGGGGACCACTTTGGAATACCAAATATCTCTCAGAGTGCACCTAAAGAGCCGAATGATTATAACTGATAGAATAGAATAGGATGGATGGAATATTTAATTGGGCAAAAACATTGGTACTCAGCTTTTACAAAAAAGTTTTGCTTAAATTTACAGAAAATTTACGATTAGCTTCTGACGCTGTGCTAGGTTAAACATCTGGTGTGTGTTTCGTGAGTGAAGTCCTTTTTGTGTGGCGATCCTCTTTTTTGTGGTGTATATGAGTGTATGTGTAAGTAGTGTAGCTTGAGTGAGTGTGTGCTTAAATATTTTTATGTTTAGTAATGGAATAGTTAGGTTGTTTGAAGCCTTAATGCCCGATTTCACCAACAATCCTATCTTTTAAGGGCCACCTATACCTTTTTAAGGGCTACCTAGCGGTTGTTTTGCTTTCACCAACGGTAAAGCGTCACTTACGCCGCTAGGGGACCCCCTAAATTTTAGAGGCCGATTATTGAACCCTTAGCCGTGAAAACGAATTTAAGTTACAGGATGGTTTAGGGAATGACTTAAGCTAGAAGTTCCCTAGTTAGGTGGATGTTAGGGGATCGTTGTGAAATCGGGCATAAGAGGCTTACTTTAGATGATAGTTTACAGAAATAAAAAAATCTCGTAAAAATTTACCCCCTTATTCTTAATAGCCTGTTAACTTAAAGCAATGCTTATTCTCACTCTGTCCTCTTCTATTGACCTAAGTCAGAATGAAAGAGAACACTGTTTAGCAGCTGTTTTAAGTTAGCGGACTATTATGAATAAGGGGGTAAATAGATACAATTTATTTTTACAAGACAACATAATAGAACAAAATTCAAAGTATAGTGAAAAATAACAAAAATCAGTATGTGACTAACAGAGTGTAAAGTCACACTTAGAACTTATTGTTTTTCTATCGACTACTCGTTAGACTCCTTGCTCTAACAGCTACGCACTGCTAACGAGCGCCACCAATGAAATAAAAATCATAAGGGTTATTCCTACCTATTACCCTAAAAAAATTACCCTAAAGTGAATTCTGGGAAACGTATGTCCGAGAATTTACCCTAAGCTGGTTAAATAATAGGAATCTTTATCTATACTCAATTCCAATTGATCACCTCGAAAATGTACAGTTGGCAAGAAGTCACTAGTAATGTGCTTTTACGAAACACTAATATGAATAGCATATAAAACGATAATTGTTTAGATAGTGACCCCTGTTCTGACAACTTATTAGTATTGTTGTTGAAGAAAAAAACTGTTCCATTGTAGGTAGTTTGTTTTTGTTGACATCTTCTTTGATACTTACAACAAATCAATTCGTATAAAGAAATAAGGTACCTATGATTGACAAGCTTAACTGTACCTACGGTAAAAAATCATAGCATAGAGTAAATTCTTGGACATACGCTTCCCAGAATCCATCTTTGGGTGAATTTTCTAGGGTAACATCGAAATAACCGAATCATAACTTGTTTTATAGGTTCTAAAAATTGTTGTCGCAGTTGTTAAGATTTCTCATTTTCGCTTTTAGATAAAGACGTCTTATAAGAGAAGGGAAAGTGAACATAATAAATCTTAATAAATATACTTGTAGTAGCACGGATGTTTTACATCCGTGTGTAGTAAGTAGCTATTTCTACTAAGACTCCTTTAAACCATTTCTTTTAGTCTGTTATTAGTATTTGGTCTGTGATCTGTTTATTTAATTTATAAAAAAAACCGATTACACTATAACCTCTTCTGAGTTATTTTTAATAATCTGTGGTAAATTGAAGTATGTAACCATAGATAATTTAAACTGCTTCTAAGAAATGTTTTATAGAATCCTTTTGCTTATAAGATTGTAAACGTTGAAATACTTATTTAGTCAACGGGATTAACACATAGCGCAGAGTATTATATTGGTGTATTGTGCACTCATGGTTAAATATTTCAAATTTATAAATGAGAAGATAATGAATAGAATGCTTTTTAGTCAAGCAGACCTTAGACATTGAAGTCGTTTAATAAACCAATAAAGATTATCTTTAATATTAAATTTCTATGTTTTACTAGTTGACCCAGCCAACTTCATACCGCCGAACAGTCGATTCTTTATTTTTTTTCTCTCTGTAAGAACCATCCTCGTACTTCAAGGAATATTCTAAAAAAATAATTAGCGAAATCGGTTCAGCTGCTCTCGAGATTTGCGCTTACTAACAAATTCAGCGATTCATTTTTATATTATAGATTATCTGACCCCGCGAACTTTGTACCGCCTAACAGTTTTTTTTAATCTTTCTCTCTGTAAAAACCGTCCTAGTACTTCAAGGAATATTTTTAAAAAAGAATTAGTGAAATCGGTTCAGCTGCTCTTGAGATTTGCGCTTACCAATACATTCAGCGATTAATTTTTATATTATAGATAGATAAAGTAGACTTTCAGAAAAAAAAACTCTGTAATTGCGACAACGGTCACTACGATATTGGGATCTTATATAGGTATTATCAGAATGAAACATGTCTTTTCTATTGAAATTAAATTAAAAGTCTATAAATCAAAAATGCATTTTATTTTTAAGACCGCCAAATATGTTAATTAGCAATTAAATGCTTACATATTAATTAACATAGCCCAGAGAATTAGCGAGCTGAAGTTAATTAAAAAGTAAATAAACTGACAGATAAGTAATGGATAAATAGACTGTTTTGTATTGTACTAAAAAATATTATTGTACTAAACCCATCCGGCTCGAAGGACCAACTTGGATAGGCCGTCGAGAGGTGGTATTAGGTAAGTGGACTGTATAGTTTATAGCGTCTTCTTGAGTGGTCTAAGCTGTGCATGGAATAAAAGGCTCAATAATTGGGTTTGCCAACGAGAAAATACGTAGAAATGTAATGACAATGCAAAAGAACAATAGAAGAATGAATGTCAATATGTACCTACAAGAAACCTCCTGCGCCGATGTAAACTCTATGATGGCGTAGACAGCCTATGATCACTTTAATAAGGGCGGGCACGAGTCAGAGAGCTTAGTGCGAGTTTGACAGATCCAATCGAATAACTTTAGTACCGCGTTAATCGAGCATTGAGTAGTGAGTATGAGGAAGTTAACCGTTCGAACTGGCAAAACGCTGTCACAGTACAACTCGCACTCGCGTTTATTCGTGTTTTGGCTGGTAAACGTGTTCACTTCTCAACGTAAACCATTACAACTCGCACTCAGCAATTTTAATTTCCATACTTGTCGCTAGGTTCCTCGATGCCATAGAAATGTGAGTTTACGTTAACGCGATCGAGTAGTAAAAAAACTCGCACTAAGCACTCTGGTGACTTCGGCCGCACTGGTCATCCTGATAACGAGGGAGCTGGAGAAGGTCTCCGCTGCCAGGGATCAGCTACTCTTGCATCTGGAGAATGTTCTCGTTTGCCGAATAATGGGCATATATTTTCAAAAAGCCTATGCTTTTATCTCTATCAGTAACGTGAATTTATTATTCACCCACTTATTTAGTTATGTTTTTACACGTTTAATATGTTGAATCATTTTTTTATAAACCTATTTAGAGGCTAAAAATTCCACCCATGCCGTACGCCTGCTGCCTGTACGTAATACAGAGAATAGTGTAAAGAGGTTCGAAATTTTACTGATGCCGGTGAGTCGCCCATTAGCTCAGTTGGAAAGAGCGATGGCACGGATAGCCAGAGGTCGCGGGTTCCAATCCCGGCATGGGTGGAATTTTTGCCTCTAAATAGGTTTTTAAACCTGGTATACAATAAAGAATATTCTTATCTTATCTCAACACTAGACAAGATAGACAATTTAAAATCAAGGGTTTTAATTTAAAACAACAATTTAAAATAAAGAATCTAATTGCGATTGTTTACTAGTTAACACCGTCCGTGCGGCATTGGGTTGAAAGTATTGCTTTCCGTTAGGACGGGCGAAGAAATGCTTGGCTGTCTCATCGGCCTTAACCTGTATCTATGAAACTATCTTGAGTTAGAAAGTGATCGATAGCTTGTTGTTATTTTCACGTCAAAATAGGTATATTTAGATTATTTTTATCATTAATTATTATTATTATAAGTATTTAAGATTTCATAGATATATTAAATCCTAACACTGGTTTTCCTATAAAAAAAAAACAAATAAATATTTTTTAGATTAAAAAAACGAATCAGGTGATTTCGACCCGATACGACCTGGAAGAAAAGTTTTTTCATCAGATGCTGTTATCGGGTTTAAATGACCCGATGACTCGATATCCGCACTGTGTGAAGAGTTATTTTCATTAGTGATGTCACTGAATGTCATCGTAATTTGCATACAAAATGAAGCGTTCTAGGAGAATGTAACTATTGTGTCCAGATGAATGTGAAGTTTCTACACAAAGGGCCAGAAAAAAAAAAAATAATTCGAAAAGTATTCAGACATCAACATGCTGTAAGTCTATCCATCTATACAAGCCACACATCAGGACAATCTTTGCAAATTCACAGAATGTCACTCCGACACCAGAGATAATTCCATCACCAAGTTCCAACCGCATTAAAATTCTCGAAGATAGATTCTCACACCCAGTGGTTCTGCTACTTTATAAATTTCATGTTTAGAAAAAAAAAATAATACATAAAGAAAATAAAAAAGTATTTTGTGTTTTTAATAAAATTTAAGTTTTCATAAAATTAAATCTCAACAACCTAAAATTATAAAAAATAAAATAAAAATAATTACTTACTGAGTGTTTTTATTTAAGGTTAAACTTGAATAAATTATGTGTCAACAACCTAACATTGTAACACGAATAAAAATAAAATTTTGTTGACAACCCTATAAATAAGTCGATAAATGCTTATTTCTGTGCTAATATCGGGCTAAAAGTATCCTACAGTTTAAATATATTTTAAAATATACTTGGGAATTACGGGCGATCTTAGATTTAGACAGAATACTTATTTTAAAACACTTTGTAGTCATAAAAATTGCATAAAACGTAAACATGACTTAGATTTTGTAATTCGAATCAAAATTGGAGAACAGGTCGGAATTAAGTTTAGGAACAGGTCGAAACAACCTCATACAGTACAAACGGAAAGTAAGCAAATTTGGGTGCCGCACGGAAGGTGTTAAACTTTAGCGAGTCCGAAACTGGGGACTAAATCGCTATTATGGCAAAAAACAGGCATATTTAACCGAATATTATTTTACCTTAGATCGTAGTCCTCAGTTTCTTCTTACAAAACACTATTTACACAATTGAGAGAACCAAAAGACACTTGTAAAAAGTATCTGTAAAACTCAGACGATTTTGTTTTACTGATGGTCCCAGTAAACTTTTAGGAGCGCCTTAAATGCATCCGATAGCTCCGCTCAGGACAAAGTTACCGGGCGAGTTAATTTCCGTTGTAGCGTAAGTTATATTGAAATTGTTGATAATTGTAGGGGCTTCTGAGAGCAAGAACATGATCATTAGGAGTAAGAATCGCACCGATCTCAGGTACATGTCTAGGCTGTACGAGGATTAACACATAGGCTACGTTTCACTGCGGGAAAATATATTATTCCCATGGGAAAATCTATAAACCGCGGGGCACAACTAAAATATCATACCCCTAAGACTATGGCAACTAAAAAGGCGATGCGATGCGATTGCAACTCTGTATGTCCCTACTGCTGGGGCACGGGTCTCTTCCTGCATTGCAGGAATGTTAGGCCATACTCCACCACGGGGGCCAAGTCCGGGTTGGTGGAGGTTAGTAAGACAGTGGCATGGCGGCCAACTGAAAAGGCTGATTTTATTTAATTGGATTTAATTCCTATATATAATATAGGAATCTCTCTCTCTGCAACGGAGAGATAAAATCCTATTTGTCCCTCGTCGTTCGGCAAACTCATTAGATTCACATTGTTTGCGGATTAAGATTTCATCAAAAGTTTACCTGCTTCTTAATCTTCGGGAGCCCGTTAGGCCTCTACTTATAAAGTATCAGCTGTGTTCACAATTTATCTCGAAACGTTTTTTTACTAAACTTAATCAAAGCTGTAAACGATATCGATGTCAACCCTTGTATGTCCCCACTGCTGGGGCACGGGTCTCTCTCTGAATCGCAGGAAGGTTAGGCCATACTCCAACACGGGGGCCAAGTCCGGATTGTAAGTCAGTGGCGGGCCTTACTGTCAGAAGTTATCAAGCCGCGCATAAGGCCTCTGTCATGGCTTAACGACTGCCATTATATGACAGCCGGCATAACGTGCCCCGCGAACCACGGAAGCGCGGCTTGAAAATTTTTGACAGTAAGACCAGCCGCTAGTCTTGCAAGCCTCCACCAGTCCGGACTTGGCCCCCGTGGTGGAGTATACCTTCCTCGGGGAAGAAACCCTTACCCCTCGGTGGGGACATAATGGGTTGTTGATGATGATGATGAATGCCAGAAATCTTATCCTATAATGTCAAAGACTAATGCATTCGTGGATTAAACTCTTGATTTCATTAATCTTCACGTTTTTCATGAGACGTCGCATTCAGAACATTGTAACCGCATAATTTATACTATTTTTATTTTTAATGCACTAACCCGTGCTAAGGACAAATTTAAAAACCTATTTAGAGGCTAAAAATTTCACCCATGCCAGGATTCGAACCCGCTCAATTGGTAGAGCGCTGGCACGGATAGCCAGAGGTTGCGGGTTCGAATCCCGGCATGGGTGAAATTTTAGCCTCTAAATAGGTTTTTAAACCGTATAATTTGTACAATTGTTCTACGAGAAACTTCCTCAAAGTAACTTTTAATGAAACTTGTACGAGTTTTCCTTTTACAAGTTGTTCGCCTAATTCTCGTTAACTTGTGAAGCCTACTTGGTCGTGGCAGGTTTTCTTTTAAGTTCATTTTATGTGCTACAGTCCCGATTTTTTTCTTCTGCTCTTCTTCTTCTTCTTTAGGGTATATTAGTCCACTGCTGGACATAGCCCTCCCCTAATGAGCGCCACAGCGCCAGGCGGTCGGCGTGATTAATATTATAATATACCTACATACCTACGCCAAATTTCTTACTCGAATTTTTCGCCTAGTCGTACCGAGTGATTGGAACCAATCACTCGGTTCGACTAGCTAGACTCAAAATCAGCGCTGAAGGCTCACTCCCTCAGCACAACGCTGAGTCAGCTGCCTTTTGTGGCAATTTACACACGCCACAGGCTAAATCAATTTTTTGGTTTCGTTTATTGTGTATTTGAAGCGCTCGTGGCCTAGGCGAACCGATTAATTGGAATCAATCAGTTGAGTTAAGCAACAACAGGCGCAGTCAGGTGCACGATGGGTGACAATCGCGTGACTACCGCTAGCAGTATTTTTCAAAGCGCTTGGTAGGTACCTAATTAATTAGATACCTACCAATATGAAGATGCGTATGGCCTGATAGGTTTTTTTATTTCTGGTCACAAAAAGTAAAGTAAAAGTAAAAAAAAAAGAAAACGTATTTAAACGTATTTATTATAAACGGATAGCCAGAGGTTGCGGGTTCGAATCCCGGCATGGGTGAAATTTTTAGCCTCTAAATAGGTTTTGAAATTTGTTCCTTAGCACGGGTTAGTGCATTAAAAATAAAAATAGTGTAATCATGTGGGTACAGTGATATCGTTCCGATGTTAAACCTAACTGCAAAGTGGGTAGTCGGGGCTGTAAGTAATGCAATTTGCTTAAGTCAGATGTCGCTGCCTGTACGTAATACAGAGAATATTGTAAAGAGGTTCGACATTTCACTGATGCCGTGAGTTGCCCATTGGCTCAATTGGTAGAGCGCTGGTACGGATAGCCAGAGGTTGCGGGTTCGAATCCCGGCATGGGTGAAATTTTTAGCCTCTAAATAGGTTTTTAAAAACGTATTTATTTAAAAACCACACAAGAGATACATAATAAATATTGTATTCACATGGTGCAGGACTACGAGTTAATCTAATGGTCACATAATTATATCACATTGATAGATACAATATCGTACTTTTATTGAACAAATAAAAAAAACTTTACAGTGTACAATAATAGTATATTTCTTTAATTAATAATGATTAGATACACTAACTCACCGATGTCTGCCCTCTGTACCCAGACATATTCTTCGTGTGTTTGTTAGTTGTTGCATGTTCTTTCAGAGCAGACAGTCGTGTAACTAATTTGATACTGCAGGCTTTACAAAACGTAACATCTGGATCGTCTTGGGCTTTAGATATCCATGAAGAAAGCAATGGATCTTGTTCCCACTCCGGGTGGTACGATCGTTCGTTTACTCCATGTTCTTTGTTAAAACAGTGACTCTCAAAACCAACGAATAACGATGGCCGGTGTCTACGAGTAACATCCTACGCCGATTTTTGCCTGACAAAACAAAAACGAACGAACTATGCAAACTCAACAGGCAAAACTCACTGCTGCCAACATTAGAACTATAAATGTAAGAAGGCGAACATCGGGGGAGTCCCCAAGAAAAGGCCGCGTACAGTGTTGCAAGCATTGCACAAATCAATGTGTTTATATGTATATTGACAGGGTTACATGCCATTTTTATTTTATGCCTTGCGTAATAGGGCTTTAGTTCAATACTGCCGAAAACTGCCAAAAATCGTGATCTGCCATAAAATCTGCCAGAGGTTAAATTAGGGGTCGAATCCTGCCCAAAAGGCAGGAAACTGCCACAAATGGTGACACTGGCTCAAGCTCTACAACTGAAAATCGTTGAAGTGGTTTTATGGCAGTACTTACATAGGGCTCCAAAGCGGATTTTTTGTTAGTTTTAGGCGTTCCAGCCCCCTCCCCCCTCTCCCCTCTCCTGGCTTAACGGTTAATTGTGGAAACGTGAAAGAATTCTTAATTCCTTATACAGCAATAAATAACACTCTTTTTACTGCCTCTCCGACCCTCTAAGATTTGCTGAAAGAAATGTCTTTAATAAACTCGCCTTTGTTCATGTTATTTCTTCTGTCTTGTTTCTAATGTCCTGTTAATAAAGTATAATAAATTCAAAGCTTAAAGGATAACTATCATTGCTAAGTAGACCGTATAAGCTACCCAGTAACATTCGACCAACCTAGAAGCAAAGTAAAATATCATATAATCATGAACATGAATTATTAAAATAGATGTTTATATACAGTTTTTATAGGCAGTGGAGACCGCGACTCGGCAAACGTAGTGTAGGACGCCCTCCGACCAGGTGGGATGACGATCTGCTAAAAACTGCCGGCAGATGCTGGATGCGGCAAGCTGAAGACAAGGCGCTATGGCGCTCATTAGGGGAGAGCTATGTCCAGCAGTGGACTACATAATATAGCCTGAAGAAGAAGAAGAAGATACAGTTTCAGTGTACTCCATGTCAAATAAAAATTTCATTTAAATTCTAATGAAAATTACTTAGATGAAGTTTCTAATTGTTTAAAGCAGGCCGTCTATGGAATCCTATAATTTACGTACCTATTATTTTAAGCTTTTGTTTTGAAAAAGTGTGTGTGGATGTCAAAAAGTGCAAATAAATGATTATTTTTATTTAATTTTATGTAAGGTGAAGAAACAGATTCAGGTACAGGTAAAATTTGAAAACAAACAGACGTAAATAGACAAAGTAGGTACTTCATCCTTAGACCTTCACACTGCGAAGTAATATTATATTAATAGTAAAAAAAAGTGAGGCTAAAACAATAGAAATTGTAAAATAGTATTATCTAGCAAAAGCTTACTCTACAAATTAGTTTAAACTTAACCCGGCGTGAATGAGGTCGGGTATATCATACCCGGGAAGTTTTTAAAAGCAGATTATAATGTTTCTGTTGTCATGTGAGTCCGGGCGTCAGAGTACCTGGAGGTAAGGGTGCAAGAGGCGAGGTAAACCGTCGAATTCAGTGTTGCGCCGGCGGTGACCGGAGATACCTACACGTATGCAAACGTGGCTGGGGTACGGCACACCCGACCTCATAGTCGGTGTTACATTTTTACATTCATGTACATCTATCGGCACAGTCCATAAAAACAAGACGAGTGTTCCGAAATTTTCAAAAAGGGAACAGATGTCGTCCTCCAGAACGACATTACTTTGGTGTCTTATGTACCTAAAAAAAAGTTGGTAATGGTAAGTTGGTGATGTCAATTTTGCACCACGATGGAAATATAGACGAATCGACAGGCGATAAAAGAAAACCAGAATTCATTACCAATTATAATATAACATATGTGGTGATTGTACTAAAAAAAAAGACAGAAAAACAAAACATTGCTGTTCAAAAATTTTTTTTTTTTTCCGAACGCATCCCAAACAATCGGTCGCTATTCCACTAGCTCCGTGAAAGTTTAATCGGAATATTGTTCTGAGTGGCCTTTCCGTAAATAACTATACTAAATAACAGTGCTAGTGAGTGTTAGAATACAAAACAACAACTGGATTTTCTCTTCGCCAAGTACTTCGTGAGTAATTACCTAAGCATCATAGCAAAATTCTCAGCGGCCGGCAGCCATTGCGCGCGAGGTCTTTTGACGTCTGTGAAGTCCTCTCAGCGCTTTCAGCGCTTCATCGCTGCATGCGTTTTTATTTTTCCTCTAGACGAATAAAATATTTTTCTTTGCTGTCGTGTAACACGAAAATATGGCTACAAATAATACATGTACGGTATGTAACAAAGCCATAACAGACAAGCAATTCATTCATTGCTCAATCTGCGATCAAACATACGATCTCAACTGCAGCGGCATTTCTGAGAAACGTTTCTACTTGATGGAGAAAGAGCGTAAACAGACATGGAAGTGCAATGCTTGCTTATCCGGACAAACGAAAAAAGAAAACACCAAAAAATCTGTTCCGGCAACCCAGCATGGTGGCTCAGCTACTAAAACCGCCCTCCCATCGGAGTCGACGAGTGAGAAGTTCTTGACTTTAGATAATCTCCGTATCGTCTTAAAACAGGAGTTGGCTGGTGCAGTAACAGGTACAATTAAAGATATCATCAAAACTGAACTGCAAAGTGTCAACGATCTTATCTCGACTTTCCAACAGTCCATGTCATTCTTTAATGAACAGTTTGAGATAATGAGGGATGCCCTAAAACAAAAGTCCGATACTGTTGATGCTCTAAAAAGCGAGAACGAAACTCTGAAGGTGACAGTTGGTGATCTGGCTCATCGCATCGCTCTACTCGAAAACCATACCAGAGAATGCAACGTAGAGATCTCTTGCATCCCGGAATTCCGCAATGAAAACATCAGTTCTACCGTGGTCCAGCTAAGTAACGTAGTATCGCATCCGTTAAAGGAGGCAGACATCGTGACATGCAAGAGAGTAGCGAAAATGAATCCATCTGACAAGAAGCCAAGGGCCGTGATAGTTAAGCTACAATCAACAATTCAACGAGATGGTTTGCTGGCAGCTGTGGCGTCTTACAACAAAACAAACAACAAGAACAAACTGAACTCAAAGCTCCTTGGCATGGAGGAAGCATCCCCTATCTACGTCTCTGAGCATCTTTCGCCTGCGTTGAAGCAACTACATGCCCTCACCAGACGACAAGCCAAGGAGAAGTCGTACAAGTTTGTTTGGGTTCGAAATGGACGCATACATGTCCGTAAGTCTGAGTCAGCTCCAGCTATTCCTATTCGTAACGATGGTGATCTGAACAAACTGTAACAGATTACCTCACTAAACTCATAAAAATAGGACCGTAAAGTTTCCGTTACAAAATTCAATATTTATTATCAGAATATGAGAGGTATCCGTACTAAACTTAAAGAACTCAAGCTGGCTTCCTCATTAGTCGAATATGATATAATAATAGTTACAGAAACCTGGCTTCATGGCGGCATTCTGGATGCAGAAATTCTGGACCCTAATTATACAATTTATAGGAAAGACAGATCTATGACTAGCAGTAAAAAGAAAGACGGTGGAGGGTGTCTTATTGCAGTTTCTAAGAGACTGTCTTCGTCTAGACTGTCATCATGGGAGGGCGATCTTGAGGATGTGTGGGTAACTATTGCCATATCTCCTTCAGAAAAGTATAACATTGGTTCTTTATATATGCCACCACAGTCTAAAATTACAACATATAACATTTATTTTGATAGTTTAAATGACAAAATAAACTTAACTAATAATAGGGTCATGATCTTTGGCGACTTTAATATCAGTAATATTACTTGGAATTCTGACCCTTCTGGTCTCTGGATGAATCCTTCTATGAGTAGCCTTGGCGCAGCAGTTGCTCTTTTCGACTTTATGTCCTTATCAAACTTGTATCAGCATAATAGTATACATAATTTAAATAATCACATACTTGATTTAGTATTGAGCAACTTTGCTGGGCCAACTCTCAAAGAAAGCACCAACTATCTTTGCAGGATCGACCCTCATCATCCTCCTTTAGAAGTTATAATAAGTAGTGGCAACTGTCGAGAATTTGTAAAGGCTAAACAATATGGTACTTTAAGCTACAGAAAAGCAGATTATAGATTAGTAAACGAAAAACTTAAACAAGTTAACTGGGATTGTGTATTTAATGGTATGGATAGAGTGGATGATATGGTTGCAGCATTTTACAATGAAATCCATGTTGTAATTAATGAAACTGTCCCAAAAGCTAGAATGAGGTGTCATGAATACCCTAGCTGGTACAGTAAATCGCTCATTAGAATGATTCGTGAGAAAAATAAAATTAGAAAGAAAAGCACTAGAACATGTAATCCTCGTGATAAGTTTGAATTTCAATTATTAAGGTCTAGGGTACACGTGAAGATTAAAGAAGACTATGACTCATATATTTCATCTACCGAAAATAAAATTTATCGAAATCCTAAAGCTTTCTGGTCATTGGTCAAGGAGAATCGTGACACTAAATCGGTATATCCTAACTCCATGCAACTGCATGACAAAAAAACAGACAACAACGATGAAATTTGTACGTTATTTGCTGCTCATTTTGGGTCTATGTTCACACCACCTCAAACCTCAGAAATCATAAACCTACATACTTTAAATAATATTAATGTTCCCACTTTGTCAACAATCGATATATCTGAAGGTGACGTGCTGAAAGTTCTAAAATCCCTAGATGCAAGCAAAGGTGCGGGGCCAGACGGCATTCCACCGTTTTTTATTAAAAGATGTTCTAAATACCTGTCCCTGCCCTTGGCTATTATATATAGACGTTCCATTGAGCAAGCCTCATTTCCAAATACGTGGAAAATAGCAAATGTTACTCCTATTTTTAAAAAAGGAGATAATACGTTAGTGAACAACTACAGACCGATATCCCTTCTCTCAATATTTGCCAAATTGTTTGAATGCATTATTTACCCGGTCATTTTTAGCCACGTCAAGAGTAGCATAACACCCTCACAACATGGATTTATGCCGAATAAATCGACTACTTCTTGTTTAATGCATTATGTAACAGATATTTCTAAGTCAGTTGACATTGGTAATCAAGTAGATGCTATCTATACCGATTTTCAGAGTGCATTTGATAGGGTTGATCACACCATACTTGCTCACAAACTAGAATATTTATTTGGAATTAATGGTAATCTATTGCTCTGGATCAAATCTTACTTAGACGGCCGTACTCAAAGAGTGGTGAAAGATGGTAGTTTTTCTAAAGAGTACAAAGTCACATCTGGGGTTCCGCAAGGATCCCATCTTGGACCATTGTTTTTTATATTATTTATTAATGATATAGTATCTGTTATAAAACATTCCAATGCGCTATTGTTTGCCGACGATCTAAAACTATATAGAGAAATAAAATGCCCTTCAGATACTAAACTGCTCCAGGATGACTTGGACGGAATACACGGGTGGTGCATTCTTAACAGAATGTCTCTGAACGCAAAAAAATGCTTCCACATAAAGTTCACCAAAAAACGCCTTACAATTAACTCATCGTACAATCTAAATACCGATATACTAGAAGAAGTTGATAAGATAAGGGATCTTGGAGTAATTCTCGATAGTAAACTTACATTTAATGCACACATTAATCATCTAGCGGATACTTGTAACAAAATGTTAGGATTTATTAAAAGAATGGGGAAGCATTTTAGGCGGACCGACAGCCTACTCACCCTATTTAATTCTCACGTACGCTCACATTTAGAATATTGCAGTCAAATTTGGAACCCCTACTACAAAGTACATAGTGATCGTCTAGAAAAAATACAGAAATCATTTACTAGATACCTAGCTTACAAAGACCATTTCCGAGGGAGTGGGCGTCGCGCAACTTATGAAGAAAGACTGGACCACTTTCAAATGAATACTTTGGCACAGCGTAGAGAATATCTTGATCTATCTTTCCTGCAGAAGCTTTTAAATAACAAAGTCTCCGAACCACATCTCCTTGGCATGATTAACTTCCACGTACCTCGCCCCAATGCACGCCAATCCAAAATAAAAACATTCAGCATAAGCTACTCCCGTACCAACTTAGGAAAAACTGCTCCCATTAATAGACTACAAGCTCTTTACAACAAACTTGAACGGTCACTTGACCTGGATATTCATAGTGATAGATTACGTGATTGGAAGTTGGAAATGCTGCGGCCTATCTTACTATAATCGTCAAGTTCTGTGTTTATAATACGCTTTGATCTCATTTCAACTCAACTTAGTTACTTAGTTTTAAGATAAAGTGTTTAAATAAGTTTAAAAAGCATTTGAAAAAGTCTAATAAAAAAAAAAAATGTTATTTATGTTATTACAGAAATTATTTACTTTAAGTCAAGAGAGTTGTTGCACACCTGTAATTGGATGTTAGACTAGAACATAATTATCTACACAATGCTATTTTAAGTGATGTATCTAATATCTTTTGGTTGTGTCTAATAAAAAATAAATAAATAAAAATGTGAGAAGTTCCATACAATATGTATGGAACACGCGACTTTCATGTGCGCAGATTGTGCTGATTTTTACGTATAACTTGAATGGTATGTTACATGATCTCACAGGACTTATCAGTTTATTTTTATTTTAGTATAAAGAATCTATAATTGTTTTGTTGATTTATCAAAAAAATTGGAATTATGTTAGATGCTTATGCGAAAAGAAGTTAAAATACCTTGAAATTGATTTGTTTCAAAGAAAATTTTAAGTCTTGTTAGTTACATAAAAAAATGTGCTTTTTCTCCTTATTTCTAGTATTTTATTTAATGATATTATTGAATGGGTACCAATTTTAATATATCTGCAGTAAAATATGTAAATTAAATAATCATAGTATTAAAAATTTTACATTAAAGTTTCGGGTATCTCATACCCACCTCATAGCTGGTGTAACAATATCTCACCTCATTCACGCCGGGTTAAGTGAGCTTACAAATTCTTCAAAAAAAATAATTTTCTTATCTTAATGTGATATCAACCCTTTGTATGTGCTCACTGCTGTAATTGCATCGTACCATGTTATTGTTCAAGTTGCTTACGTAATTCTTGCTGTACATACAATACAGAATATTGTATCGATATGTTATTTCTCGTTTTTTTATTGCAACGCTGACAACTACTGTCCACGGCATAGTCTTTGATTTCGGTTGGGATGTCATTCAGCCAACCCAATTTCAGCCCCACTCAAAGAGGTGTTTTGCTGCTATTGTTGTATAAACAACGGTTGGTTTACACCTTGGAAGAGCGAACCATGAGTTTATTTGTAACCCAGTATATACTAAGAGACTAATAAATGAATAAAGTATTATTATTATTATAGTTCAATAGTGTATTTAATTTTTTTGAACCATCATATCGTTCCATCATTAGGGGGTAGTGCCCATAATCCCCACGCTGGGCATGCGGGTTGGGGATCGCAGTTTAGTGGAATTGTACTGCAGTGGAGGGCTATGTCCAGCAGTGGACTAATAATAGTCTGAAGAAGAAGAAGGAGAAGCATATCGTTTATTTCATCAATTGTAAGAACACAACAGTGTAAGTAATAATGGCGCTCACAAGCACATGCAGCATGCTGTAGTTCAGCGGTATCCGTCCATAAATCGAGAATTGGAGCGGCTGCCGGCACACCTGCTCAGCTAAAGACACTACCGCTTTCCGCTCCGAGGCATCTGGAAAACGAAGTTTTTTAAGTAAAGGCCTCCCCTTTAGTTTCCACTCTTCCCTAGTTAATTTAGTTAGACTCGAGATTTCCGGACGTAGCCGACTAGTTGGGCCATTCTAAGATAAGATACGATAAGTATGTTCTTTATTGTACACCAGAGCTTAGGTTATAAGACATATCAATATACAGAATACAACAGAGGCCTTATTACTAAAAGCAATCTCTTTGTGACAACCTTATGACGGAAATTACGTAGCGGGCGCTGAGGTACTTTAACAGTTCAGACAGTAGGGTTTCCTTGCGATATTTTCCGTCACCGTCAGCGAGTGATATTGCTACTATAACTTCACAAAATTGAATAATTTAGAAATCAAAGTCGAAATTAATACATGTCGATATTTGAACCCACGACCTCCCGGTTGAGAAGTTCGCGATGTACACCGCTCCGCTACCACCGCTCTACATTCCTCCCTAACCGTGGCCACCCTCTGCGAACCCGGTAAAAAGTATTTCAACACAGAGGATGGTTTCAAGCTTTCAAGTACGTGGAATCCAGTGCTAAGTAATTACAAGTCACGCGCTTTATCACCGGACCGGTCCGTTGACGTAGTGAGTCTTGTGTGTCGGCCAGCTGCGAAACATTAAAAGTGACTACCCATAATAATTGACTGTACTCGTCACTTCAGTCTACCCGAGACCACAGCAACTGTAACGCTGCCGAAACTAAGGTAAATACGTTTTACCTAATAAATATATGTAATTCGATCCGTTTAATATATAACTATGTATGAGTATCGCGAATCATTAAGAAATACTGTCGATCGAGAATCTTGGTCCTCGAGAGTGAAAAGATAATATTGTTTATATTCTTTTTTTATGCACTAACCCGTGCTATTTTAAAAACCTATTTCGAGGCTAAAATTCCACCCATGCCGGAGCTCAAAACCGCGACCTCAATAAGTTTTTAATATAATGTTGCATGGAATAACCGTGATGTAAAGCCGGTTTCGGATCAAGTTGTTACTTTACATGTGGATCCGTGATTTTTCATAATTTCATAAACAAGTAAGACCCAAGACCCAAGCAAGGGTAGAACCAGTTTCTTGGGTCATACGGGTAATAAAATTGAAACTGTTCTTCTGAACTGAACCTCTACTGCGCTACATGATAAAGAAACACTTGTTGAGTATTTTGCCCACCCATGACCCGATGTGCGATGACCGCCTCTAGGTGCAACTGAAGCTTTGTCCTCGTCTTTGCAACTAGCTCCACGTGACATGCTACGGCTATCAGCAATCCACAGCTTGCGAAAAGAAACGTTGTCGAATAAAGGCGTATAGCTATTTCTGTCTGAAAATATAAGTAAATTTTATTTTTGAAGTCAACAAAACAGAATGATGTACTAAGAAGCGTGTGGGGTTATGTTGGGTTAAGCAGCTGTTGGTTGAATGTGAGAAGTCTGTAAGTAAAGGTTCATATTAACATTAAAATGTGAAAATTACTTCGCTAAGTTCCGCCAAAACTCCCAGAAGCACCATGCGGTTAGTTTTGCACCGCCTTCACTCCCACTTTTTCAGCAGAAGCAAAACACAAACACACCACCACCGACACCAACATGTGAACTTACGTGTGAGCCTGGGTGCCTCGTGTTAGAGGCAAAGGCGTCGCGCATTTTCTTACACAAGGATTGGTGTCGGTGGTGGTGTGTTCGTGTCTTGCATCTGCTTGAAAAAGTGGGAGGGAGTGCGATGGATTATCTAAGCGCATGGTGCTTGTGGGATTTTCGGAGGAATTCAGCAAAGTATTTTTTACACTTTATTGCTTATATGGATTTCAGCAAAGTAACGCCTGTTTCTGTACAGGTTCATATTAGCTCAAACTTACGCAGGAACACAAGTCAAAAGGATCTGTGTAATGCCTACTTTGCTCTACTTAACGATATATAAACGAATTGCTCGCGAAACGTAGTTACAGAGTCACAACCCCGACGAGGCGACATAGGTATTAGCGTTAATGCGGTATTAGCCGTGACCCCCTAGTGTTGGACTGAAAGACGTTTAGCCTCAATGAACTGTTTGTGTTTTACGTAATGTAATAAGTGCCAGTAAACTGTTTGTGTTATAAACTTATAACAGTATACTGTAGTCCAAAATTTGCACGATGTTTGTATCAAAAGAAAGCCTGTTTTATAACTTATCCAACGGTACCTAATTTGTGATCCATTGCCAACCGAAAAATAAACTTAATCCAAATAAAGTGAATCGAGAAAAGGCGATAAGGTCGGAACTTGTGCAATTCAACCAAAGGTGCGTTGAGGTGTGCCTATCGGAACGCGTTTAAGTTAATTAAGTAGTGGAAGACGAAATTCAAATTGAAACACATCACATCCGCACAAATCACATCACATTACAATAAAAGCGAAAGTTTGTGAGTGTGTTATGTTTGTTACTTCTTCACGTCTAAAGAGCGATTTTAATAAATATTTGATATAGAGTTAGCCGTCACCCTGTATTAATTCTAACACATAGGCTACGTTTTTTTTGCGCGAAAATATTTTACTCCCATGAGAAAATGAATAAGCCACAGCTAGTTCATTATATAAACAAAATGTTTACTAAGTGAACATCAAACTTTATAAGTGCACAAGAGAAGAAGCTATTTGTAGCTCATTTTGTTCAAAGCTTCCTTTCCGTTTAAAAGCGTTAGAAAATTATTGCATCTAGAAAATGCAATGTTAAAAGCAAGCTCGCAATTACATGCAATTTATTACTTACCAGATCATATGCCTGGCTTACTCTTAAGTTGATATTCACCACTGTTTCTATTGACACAATAAGCACGCTTAATATTGGTCCCAGGGCCTGCAATGGAAGGAAATAAAGCAACTTAGTGCAGCGCGCCAACTTTGCCTGCGTGAGTCTGTCTAAATGTGGATTAATTAGTATTTTACTAAAATTCTTCATAGAAAACTTATTTAAATGGTTTTTATTACTTCGTATATAAACGTAGCCGTCTCCCAGAGAGACAGAGTATGGGCTTAATTATCACGCGTGCCCACCGCGGATTGGCAAATTCAAGGGCTGAGGTATTTGAACATCCCAGATGCTCAGGTTTCCTCATGATGATGTTTTTTTCTTCACAGTCAGCGACTGGTATTGCTACTGTTACTTCATAAATGTACATAACTTAGAAAACAATGTCATGGTGGCCAAATGGTTTTTTAAATGGAACAAGTCCGACTAAGTAGGTCGGACTTGTACCATTTTCAGTCAGCAGAACTATCTGTGACAGAACGAAGATTTTGGGACTATCCCATATTCCAACAGGCCGGCGACAAGCGCGAGTAATAAGATACTCATACCACCGTATTTTTTCATATTATAATAACAAACCCAACCATTTACCTACCCAAAAAAAAAACTAATATTTGGTTACACGAAAATCGGAAAGCCTCTTAAACAGTTCAGTCAATTTTGTAATAACTTTTAATTAGCTAAGAAAGAAGACAAACCAATAATGGAATCTAATTTGAAACAATAATAGCTATCTTTAACTTTTGCAATGACTTAATTATATTGGTTTGTTTTTGAGACATTACGCCGAAAATTTTCTTTTTCTGTGCGTATCGGTTTTGCGATTATGATTTTATTCGCTGGATTTGGCGATATTACTGTCATTTAATGAGGACGGATATGAAAACTTAAGCCCATGGAAACATTTAGAAGAATATTCGTATTTCCAAATCAGAAACCTTTTCGAAAAACACTATGAATTCATAATTTACATTGAAATATAGAAAGAGGTATATAGATCGCCCATTAGCTCAGTTGGAAAGAGCGCTGGCACGGATAGCCAGAGGTCGCGGGTTCGAATCCCGACATGGGTGGAATTTTCAGCCTCTAAATAGGCTTTTAAATTTGTTCTTAGCACGGGTTAGTGCATTAAAAAAATAAAAATAGTATAATCATGTGGGTACAGCGATGTCATTCCGATGTAAAAGTCTAACTGCAAGGTAGGTTTGGCTCAGGGCTGTAAGTGATGCAATTTACTTCAGCCAGGTGTCGCTGCCTGTACGTAATACAGATAATAGTGTAAAGAGGTTCGAAATTTTACTGATGCCGGTTTGTCGCCCAGTAGCTCAGTTGGAAAGAGCGCTGGCACGGATAGCCATAGGTCGCGGGTTCGAATTCCGGCATGGGTGGAATTTTCAGCCTCTAAATAGGTTTTTAAATTTGTCCTTAGCACGGGTTAGTGCATTAAAAAAATAAAAATGGTATAATATAGAAAGAGGATCAGGAAAGTTCCAGAAGATTATTAACACAGATTCATTTTGAATATGAAAAATAGTAACGAACCACTTTTTGGCATATAAAAGACGCCCAAGAATATCTATTCGGGCTGCCTCATCCTAACTCTGAAGTAAATCATTACCCTACTAAGTATTTAGTTGGTTCTTTATTACCTGGTTCTTTAACCCAAAATAGTTCGTTATCAACCCTTGTATGCCCCCACTGTTGGGGCACGGGTCTCTTCCTGTATCGCAGGAAGGTTAGGCCATACTCCACCACGGGGGCCAAGTCCGGGTTGGTGGTGGATTGTAAGACAGTGGCGGGCCTTACTGTCGGAAGTTATCAAGCCGCCCATAAGGCCTCTGACATGGCTTAAAGACTGCCATTACATGACAGCCGGCACCAACGGCTTAACGTGCCTTGCAAAGCACGGAAGCACTCGAACCCAAAATAGTTACATCATTATGAATTCAGTATTTGAAGTACCGAGGTTATAATATCTATCTGCCAACATTGAATTTTAATATTCAATGTTTCCAACTATGCGCTTGGTAGGTTACATAAAAAATAAATAATTACAGTAACTGTCATAGGATCGGTCGAATTAACCTACTTAAACTTTTAATTTATTATATTATGTATAAAAATATACACGTATACAATTACAAATTTACATATATGTATACGTATGTATATGTATATATTATTTATTATTTTTCATAACTATCTATTGTGAGTCTTTTGTTTATTACTAGTTTTACATATTAGGTGCCGACAGAATACCAGCGTTGCAGAAGGTATACTTTTTGTGACAAATGCTGAGTCGGGTCCTTTCACAAACGCACTGACATTCCTTGCATGTTTCTTTTTAATTTAAAATTAATAATTATGTACATTGTATTTATATTATGTCATTGTACTGTGTTTTTAAGTAAATAAATTATTTCAATTCAACTAAGTTTATTGTAGTTTATTTATTTTGTTGTGAGTTCTGATGTTTATACTTTTATTCTACTAAATCTCTCCTTTAATTCTTTAGTTTCTGATAAAATGGGTGTGTGGAAGCACACAATCACCGGTGGTTATGTGTCTCGTTTCGTTCTCAGTCTCAATATGTTTATGCATCTTCAGATCAACCCACATATACAATGGGATTCCAGCTATTTTTAAATCAAACGTAATGATATCTCGAACTTATTGAAGAACAGGAATTTAATATGCGCTCTTTGTAAGAATATTACTTACGAAAAATGCGTCAGTCTTCTGCAGGAGCTCATATTGTTTTACGAACAGGTGGTAACACTTTTTGTACTTCAACACGTTAATTCTCAGCCCTAGTCTATCCACCTCCCAAACACGATTCCTGACGCTCACATCAAGAAGTACTCTATCTGTGTATGCCGAGAATTTGCTTTTAAATATCAGTACCTTTATCAGTAAGTACATCAGTCCCAATTGACAAATAATCGTACTAATTTCCGTGTTGATAAATGGAACAATTCTCATTGCACCCACAATGTGGCTAGCAAATGCAAGTACCGCAGTTCTTACTGCTATGTACGACACACACATGGTGTAAAATAAAACCGTCGCCTTGAGTTTCGCCTTCTGGTAGTACTTTTCTTTAATATGGATGATTGAATCGATCCGTTGGTCGTTTCTGTAAAAGATTCTGTAGATATCGATGTCCAGCCAAAAGTTGCGGCATATGAGGCTGAAAGTGTTAACTAACTCAGCTGCTGTGTACAAAACATTGAACCAAAAGAGAGGAGTCATTTGATCAGGGTACAATTTATATACTTTTCTCAAATACAACGACCCAAAGTAATAGGTCAACGCGATAATCAGTGCTAAGCAGAGTTCGGCTTTGCCATGAATTTTTACAATCACGTCGTTTGAAATCCGTGTGATCCCGGTGACATACAACAAATTTAACAACCTTGTTATGTTTTTCGTAATATCATTGTTTGACTTCGAGGAAATTGTTTGCCAGGAATGTACCCGGGGAGATTTAAATTTAACCATATTATTATCCTTGTATTGTATTTCTACACATCAAATGAATACACGTGTAACTTAGTGTAATTATTAGAACCTTCTATTTTGTAACTGAAACTATTGTATCCAACCAAAAACCATTCATATAAAGTAGGTCGCCAAGACTCTAAAACTCGTAACGCTTTCACTGTTTCAAGGATAACAGATCGCATGAAGAGCCAAGTTTGTCATTTTACATTTTCATCATTTGATGTTATTAATAAAATATTCAATCGTCAAGTTGTTGAGCCAAGTTAAGAGGCCTTAGGACGGCTTGAAAACTTCTGCAAGTAAGACCAGCTACTAGTCTTGCAAGCCTCCACCAATCCAAAAGACCTCTGTTTTAAGGTTTTTAAATGTCAATACGTATAGGAAGGTTTTCTACAAACTTAGTACAAATACAAAACAATACAAATCAAAAAAATTGTATAATCATGTGGGTACAGTGATATCGTTCCGATGTAAAAACCTAACTGCAAAGTAGGTATTCGGGGCTGTAAGTGTTGCAATTTGCTTAGGCCAGATGTCGCTGCCTGTACGTAATACAGAGAATAGTGTAAAGAGGTTCGAAATTTCACTGATGCCGATGAGTCGCCCATTGGCTCAATTGGTAGAGCGCTGGCACATAGCTGGATAGCCAGAGGTTGCGGGTTCGAATCCCGGCATGGGTGAATTTTTTAGCCTCTAAATAGGTTTTTAAATACAAATCAAATTTGAGTTAGGTATTTTACCATACCTACCTACCTATTCTATGTCAACCTAAGGATTCGAGCAATAACGTACTTACATTCCCAATGATAATCTATCGACTGAAGTTCACGTGGACGAAGTTGGAGGCGAAAGCTATTCACAAAAATTAAATATGGAACCACACCCAGATTTGTACAAATCAAGTACGACTGACTCTAGTGGAAATCGAACACCCGACCTCTGTTTGGTACTCAAGCATATTTACCGCTAGACCAATTATAGGGCAGTTGAGGTGGACGTTCTGCACCTTCCTAGTTCTAGGGAAGTGCCATAAGTGTTTTCATAATCATCAACTTGTGAGTGGATCAATGAAGAAATTGCCATATCTTAGGTATTAAATAGAATTTAAAGTACTTGTAAAAGGTACTCGTATCTTCAATAATATTGGCCTTTTTGCATCTACTTAATGAGATGATTTATTCAGCGTCCAGTGGCATCTTCACTCACACTAGACGGGTAAAGGTACCACTCCGACGCTGTAGTGTTCTGCGTATATATTCTGCCTAGTATTGAATGATCCATTTGCCGGTGCCTTTATGTTGTAATATTTTTAAGTAACATTTTTAACAATGTAAAATTGTTACAATTATGTACCAGTCTTGTGTTAATAATGTAAACTTTGTGTTTCGGCAATAAATGTAGTTCACTTTCAATGTCATTAAAGAAACATATAGCACAATAAAAGAAAGGCAAAGCTTTTGAGAAGGGTCCGAGAAATACAAAGAAACGCTTCGAAAATTATAGTTCCCGCCTTACTCGTCTTGGCGCTAGCACTGCCGTGCCCCCAGATTATGATCACATCGGCGTTAAAAAATTAACCCTTTCACGGACTTGTGGAACTAGAGCTAGAGAAAATTAACGACCGGTCTCTAAGGGGTTGGATTTTCAAAAACCATGAATTCTACGTATTTCATCAATTGCATTAAGATTAAATAAAATCCGTCCTTAAATGTTTTAATGGTTAAGTAAAATTAAATTCCGACAAACGTTGTCATTCTTTATTTGAACTTAAACATAATATAATATAACTAACTTAGTTCTGGATCCAGGCCCTCTTCCGATAAAAAATCTAGTAACTGAATCCAGAACTAAGTTAATAATAGTTGGCAATCTTTTTCACCCTCTTACGGGTAAAATTTTTGAAGACCTTGAAATGATGTATGAAATTACGTTAATTTGGATGAAGTACATTAGTACTAAGTTTCGTATAAACCTAACCATTAATATTTTCCTTCTCATAGGCACAAACTTTGACATCACTTTAAGATTCCGGAAGATTCAGAAAGGCTTTATTTCTGGTCTACCCAGAGCTAAATATCAGCTTTTTCAGTCCAGTGGTTTGGGATGGGTGTTATCAATCAATAGTGAATCAATCAGGATGGGCCTTGATGAATCATCATCAATATCATCATAAACCCATAATGTCCCCACCGTGGGGCACGGGTCTCTTCCCTGAGGAACGTATAGGCCATAATCCACCACGGGGGCCATATCCGGATTGGTGGAGGCTTGCAAGACTAGTGGCTGGTCTTACTGTCAGAAATTTTCAAGCCGTCCTAAGGCCTTACACTTGGCTTAACGATTGCCATATTTCGACGGCAGTCGGCACCAGCTGCTTAACGTGACCCATCCATGTACTGAACGCGCCCTGTGTTGCTTAACCTCCGTGATCGTTTAAGATCATTCAGGCAGCCGCGGCTACGAGCCGTCATCAATATGAAAAGCTCAAATCTACCTGGAGGAGGATTACCTTACGATGTACCTAGTGAATAACAACGAAACAGAGTATTTGGTCTCAATTTCCATGTTTTTAGTTACACCATCACTTCTATTCAAATTAACGTCGAATTTTTCATCACTGTCCATGAGGGGAATAAGTTGATTGATTCTATTTATGTTTCAAAGTTTAATTATCTGAAAGGATCTAAAACCGACATGAATTACAGTTGTTACATTTCCTTTCGATGGTAGACACGATGCACTTATACCTGCGGAGTTAGTGAAGTGGTGCTTGCAACCTGTAGTAAACCCGATTTTGGAATTATACATATTTTGGAAAATAGTAGTAAGCTGTTAAGTTACAAAAGAGCACTATGCACAGATCAGCCAATAAAAAATGTTCACGAAAATTAACAAATTACGATGTTGTAATAAAAATCAACGCCTTTCTTTCCAAGTTTTGCATGCATAGCATCACACGGAATTGCCAACATGAGTTAGTGAAAGAGCAAGCGAAAGTACAGTTTTATGTTATGATATCTCTTGCTATTGTCATAAATATTATTTGTATTATATTGCGATTTACCATAGGAGGTTGGTCAAACACATGGAATCTTAGCAATTATATGGACTGTGTCATCAGTGCTGTACTATCAGCTCATGTGTTTATTGTGTTAATAGTAAGCTATACCTTGGACCCAATGGATTACAAAGAATATTACGTAAATTATGCAGGAATTGATGCTATACTTGGAGTTAACAATAACGATTACTACATAAGCTTAAAGAAAAAAGTGAACATTATGTATATTTGCCAAGTTCTTATTGTATTGATTAGGTTTGTTTTGGTGTTTATTGTGTTTTATTTAGAATTACCCCCTTTGAAACTATTACCGTTTATAAACATTGATATTGGAGTGATATTTGAGATTACTCATTTTATGTATGTAGTGGTAAAAGTGTATATTTTTCATAATAAGTTCATGATTTTCGGTGTGAGACTGCTGGGCGATCTGCCGACGTTTGACAAAGTGGGGAATACTCGGCGAGACAACTTCTTTAACATAGAAGAGCATACAAGGTGCTACCAGCTGTTTTGCAAGCAGCAATTTCTGCTTTTAAATGCGCACGGCTGGGAAGTATGACAATAAAATATTTAAATTGTTTATTTTGAAGTAGTTTTCAAAGATGCACAAATAGGTCTAAGGTATTCGATATTTTTCAGGTTTTGCTGGCTAGTGCACACGTTGTTTTGTCAAGCACACGATATGTCTATGAACGGGTGCTACAACACAGTGACATAATGGTAAATACGAATAAGGAAAAGAAGTTTTCAATAAATAAAACGGTTACAGAGTGCCGTTGTTGTATACTGCAGTTATCACACCACACCAGCCCCTGTTTCTCAACACTAACAATCTAGGCCTAGGCAGTAATCCTGTTAGAGTTAGGCCAGATATTCCTAATCTCAGCTATTTGTGAGAGTGAGTGTGTGTTCCAAGTTTTCTCTTTTCATGTAATCTCATTTCCAATCAGCTAACCCCGCAAACTACGCACACATATAAAAAAATAATAAATATATATATATATATTTATATATATATATATTGAGGCAACCAAAAAAAAATGATGCACACATATAAAAAAATAATAAATATATTATATATATATATATAACGACGGGGGCATATTTCGTTTCCTTCTTCTGCTTTGGTCGATAGGATTGATCTCGAACTGTGGGCGCTCAGTGGAAACTCCGGTTCAGTAATTAAGGACACTTAGTATTTTAATTCACTCACAATTCTAATTCACTCACTTCAAAGTAACAAAATCAAATTTAATCTAAGACTGTTATAAACGTGACGCGAGCAGTTTCTGCGTGGTGATACCTCGACCGCGTGTTGCAAAGTGAACTGTCCGTTTCTGCCACGCTTCCCACTCCACGGCCAAAGTCGTAACGCAGACTCCGCCCAGCGCCACCAGGTGGCGCTTGCGTTCCGTCAAAACAGTCGTTTAAAAACTATTACTTTCTTTATTTTGCCGACACGGCCATCCTGCTAACACACGACCTCGTGTGTTAACCTGGAACAACAGAGAAACCGGAAAAGAAACTTTTCATTTCACTTATCTCACCAAGGGAGAAACTTCAATATTTCCCATTTATTTACAATTTCATATCCTAAAATCAGTTAAAACTTATCAACTTTACAGCTCAAAAGTAATCAAATTATTTACATCTTGGGACATAGGTCAGCAAACACACTTGCTCTAGAGTAATGTACCAGCATCATCATATTTACATACTTTAATCATCACATTATTTACAACAGAGCTTCCAGAACCTCACGAGAACGCACCCTCTATAGCCACGGCTCCCACAGCCGACCGTGACATCACTTGCCACACACGATACGGTCTCCACAGACCACGACCTCCGCCAGAGCCAAACGCGCATCGCGCACCCACGGACTACTTGGATTCAATTAAGAGCCCAAGAGACACCGATTTCCACCGGGCTACGACTACGTAATAGCTACTGGTATAGTCTACGGCTATAGAGTCTTCTCTAGTTCATGCTCCATACTCTTTCAGTCTCATTATCACTAGGATTAACATCAAATCCATCTGGTACATGACTCTCGGGTATCTTTCTCAACCTGTCGTGAGCATAATTGTAAGTACACTTCGAATCTAGAGCTTTCAGCGTATAACGATCTCCATCCAACACTTCAGTTACTTTAAACGGACCCCTGAATTTAGGATCTAATTTCAACTGATTCCGCTCCTCATTTTATAGCAAAACAAAATCTCCTACACTGAAATTAACAACTCTAGATTTCTTGGACTCAAAACGCTTTTTTTTGTAATTATCAGCAGCATTAGTTATTAAGTACAGCTTTAGCTCTAACGTCTTTGATGTCAACTTCGGGTTCCGTCTCGTTAGCTAACATGAGATTTAAAGGTCTCGCTACACGGCCAATTAAAGCTCAAGCGGACTTCATTTCGTTGTTCTATATTGGCAACAGTTGATAGCTAATTGGAATTCAGGGAGAGCATCTTGCCATAATATAATCACCACTAGACTGCAATTGACACTAATGTAATGGAAATATCGCCGTAGTTCAAGATTACCCCACGTGTTATGTACGTCCAAGGCACGTACGTTCACTAGCACATAGCCAATTAGTCACAGTTTTCAGATTTCTGAAATGGCTCGTGATCAACACTTACAAAGCTTAAGCAAAGAAAACTCTCAAATTCATTACTTTGTTGGGTTCAATGTCGGGTAACACTTACATGTCACACTCTTCAATCGAGAAAGATCTGCTTCCTGCCTGTCTACGTCATCGGGCACAAACATTAACATCAGCCAGTCCATCGGCCGTATACCCTCTTGTAAACTCAATTTTAATACTTGTAAACTCAATTTTAATTCTCACCACAAAAAAAATCTTACTGAAGAGAAACTTATTGATCAAGAACCTTTCCGGCTATTTTAATACAAATTACATTACATAATTTTATTCAAAATCATCTTTAAATCAATTTTAAATACGGATATTTTTTTTTTTCTCAACTTAGATCAAAACTTCTGCACTCATTACATCGCAAATAATTGAAACTACTCTTTGTCGATTAGTGGTAAAGGTAATAACAGTACGGAAAACTGTCTTTATGAGCAAATAGTTTTGCTATATAGATAAATCGTAATAAAACAGAAACAGCTCACCAGATTCATTCTATGTTCACACACAACGCGATAGAACGGCTTGCCATGCTGCTCAACCCTCGATGCTTGACAGATTTGACAGGCTGCGTGGTTAATTAGCTCGTTGCTGAACTGGCGCATCACCTTGTGAACTCGCTGCTCACGCCGCCGTTTTCCACTATGTCGTGTTCATTTCTGTGTAAAAAACAGTAGCACAGTAACTTGTCCTCTTCGATAATAGTCAAATTAAAAGGAATCTACTCTGTTTTGAAAATCAAAATACAAAGTAAGCAAACCACTTTAGCACCCGGATTTATAGTGGAGCAAAAGGCAAAGTATCTAGGAATACGATCGAGGTTAAACTTAAGAATATCTAGATCGACCGGCTACTTGCAACGAAAATGTAAACAAATTGGCTGACAGATGTACGTAGATTCAACTACTATGTAACCACAACTTTCTTAACCGGTAGAGGGTAAATTTGATAAAACTTGTCAATCAGTTTTATCTTAGTACTCGTAAAAACTAAAAAAAACAAGGGCAATGAACGATGCATGCTACTTTAGGGACAAAGCCCAGTAAATTTTCATTATTATCACTATTAAGCAAATAAAATTATTAACTGTACAGTGTTCACTGCTACCAACAGAAGTTACTGAAGCAATGAAACAGAGACATTTCAACTTTTCACTCTTAAATAAAAACTTCTCCAATCGTGGACATTGGGACGGACAATGTACTGCAGTTACTCGGACTCAAGCAGGCACAAAGCTCATCATCAACCAGGCACCAACTGGAAATTGTGGCTCGTCGGCTGATGTAGTTGGTTGAGTCTGCAGTTCTCTTTGCACTGTACAATTTGGGTCAATTAGCCTGATTTTAAGTTTTCCTGTTTTCACTCGTGTGGTAGGCATGTCAATAATAAAGAATTCAGAAAGATAGGTTCACGATCTCTAAAAGCTTTACTTTATCATCGCCTGAAACGTCCGTTTAATGCTGGTAAACATAGGTTGCCGTTCGGTTTCGCAACTCACTGAACCTAACGTGAAAACCTTATTTAACGAAAATTCAGTTGCCGTCATGTTGACAGAAATCCCTCGATTCAAAATTTCACGCCCTATCATGATATCGCTTTGCAAGAAAATGTCCTGTTAAACGTGCAATAAAATTTCAAGATGGTGATCGTTAATCTTTACACAACATAAAATCTGTTCTGTACTGAATACTCGAGACTGACCGATACCGGTCATTGCAACAACATTGTTTTCTCGTTTACCACTAAATTTGGCTGCAAAACTTTCTTTAATTAACGAGTAATCAGCACCAGAATCGTAAGTAAAACAATACAGATCACCTTGGTGTTCCAATGTGCCACGCGGTGGTCGCACGACGCAAACGTCGACACGCCGATCGCTGCCACGCTCGGTCGGATCGCCGCCGTTTGTGCACCGATAGGCGATGTGTCCAGGTTTTCCACATTTGAGACTGGCGGTGCCCTTGCAGCTGGTTGTTGTGCCCTGTGCCGATTGACTCGGTGCTGTTGATAAGGCAGGTCGTGCATTTCCCACAGGCTTGTTCTTGCATTCAGATCGACGATGGCCTGTTTTTCCGCAGTTAAAACACTTTATCAGAGTAATCTTCGGTCGTTTGTACTCGGGAACACTGGATATTCACCCGCGCTACACTTGCGTTTCAAATACGAGAAAAGCAATGCGTAAAAGCTATGCGCTGAATTCGTGTATCAAATTGTGAAACGTGAGCCAGTAAAGTCGCCACTATGATCTCTTCTTTGTCGACATCTTTCCAGCGGGTACTTAGTGACGTCATCAATCGACTTGCGTAAGCGTTTAGTCATTGTTTATTTCTCGGAAGGTAGCCGAGGTTAGGAATCAATGAGGTTAGCCGCCAGCGTCTCGTTCAAGGAAAATCTCGCCAGAAAAAGTACCTTGAATTCTGTCCACGAGATGCCCTGGTATGCCACTTGCGATAGCCACGTTGATGCAGCGTCATTTAGCGTTTTACTTATCGCCAAGACCAGTTGCTCGCCTTGCAACGGAGATTCGCCAAAACATAAATCCGCGGACCTGGCGTCCATGTCCTTCTTGCCAGGGTTGAACTCTGGCAACTCCACGTAGCTGGAATTGTTTGGCGCCTGTAGGGCCGTGATTAGTGCGAGCATGTTTGTTCTCGAACATAACGCGCCAACGGTCACTTTCTGAATTTTCTTGATTTTGAACCGGCGTCGATCCCACTTCGGATAACGACGGGGGCATATTTCGTTTCCTTCTTCTGCTTTGGTCGATAGGATTGATCTCGAACTGTGGGCGCTCAGTGGAAACTCCGGTTCAGTAATTAAGGACACTTAGTATTTTAATTCACTCACAATTCTAATTCACTCACTTCAAAGTAACAAAATCAAATTTAATCTAAGACTGTTATAAACGTGACGCGAGCAGTTTCTGCGTGGTGATACCTCGACCGCGTGTTGCAAAGTGAACTGTCCGTTTCTGCCACGCTTCCCACTCCACGGCCAAAGTCGTAACGCAGACTCCGCCCAGCGCCACCAGGTGGCGCTTGCGTTCCGTCAAAACAGTCGTTTAAAAACTATTACTTTCTTTATTTTGCCGACATATATATATATATATATATTATATATTTATTATTTTTTTATATGTGTGCATCATTTTATATATATATAATTATATATATATATATTATATATTTATTTATTTTTTATATGTGTGCATCATTTTTTTTTGGTTGCCTCATTAACGGAACAAAGAATTTAATCTTGTGTGGCGTTGTCCTAAATATCGACAATAATTACAGTTTATATTTCATTTATAAGTATAAAGTCGGTGAATCAAAATAGTATTATTTACTATAATTATCTTAAGAATCGTGAAAGTATAATGTTACAACATTTTACGATAAAAAACTGTGAAGTAAATACACTCCTGGACACATCTATTGGTCCACCTTAGAGTTTAGGTTTCGATGGCCCCTACCTAAATATGATTGCTAGATTGAACAAAAACTATTTATGTAGTTTTAAACCTGTTAACATTACATAGACCTGGTTCAAAAGTGCATAAAATGTTTTTGCTCGATGTAATATACATTTTTAGCTAGGACTTAAAGAAAGTGATAATGCAAGGTGGGCCAATAGATGTGTCCAGAAGTATATTGTAGGACAGGATGTGGTAGCAATTCATATCGACTCGTAGTCGATATGAATTGCTACCACATAGTTAGCTTTTAGAATACACCTAGGCTACTATCGGATAGAATCGGATAAATTCGTCTAATAGAAATATCGGAACTAATATTACACTCACACCAAAACTTTTCAAAATAGTGAAGAAATGTTTTATACAGAGCAGGAAGTAGAATTACACTCTTGTAATAATAATAATAATAAAATCTTTATTGATAGCCACATACAATCAATCAGCTTAAATATACACAAAGTAGAAGTGAACAGATGGCTGACAAGGAACTAAGTTTGTGCTTTCGGCGAAAATCGAAGCCTACTCGAGAGCCCGAGGTATATTCTAAAAGCTAACATAAGTACTGTACTAATGCCCGATTTCACCAACGATCCTCTAACATCCGCCTAACTAGGGACCTTCTAGCTTAAGTGATTCCCAAAACCATCCCGCAACTTAAATTCGTTTTCATCGTACAAAGAATCACCATGAGTCCAACATCGTGTACAATGTTTCAAAATCTCAACAATACAGGCGTTCGCTTCATTTGTCGCCTAATTTTCCAGATGTCTGTAACATACGGAATTCTGAGTCAATTAATAATGGTTGGAATGTTGATTGTTTACATCGCTTCGCTGATTGAGGATATGCTGGCGACACGATCTCGCATCATAATACAGCTGGAAGAGGTGTTAGTCTATCGACAATTACGTAAGAGTTAATTTTTTTGTTACACTTGTCTCTACAAACCAAGCTGAACCGATTTCGCTAATTCTTTCTTTGGAATATTCCTTGAAGTACGAGGATGGTTCTTACAGAGAGAAAACAAATTAAAGAATCGCCTGTTAGGCGGTACGAAGTTCGCTGGGTCAGCTAGTCTTTAATATAAAATGAATCGCTGAATGTGTTTGTAAGCGCAAATCTCGAGAGCAGCTGAACCGATTTCGCTAACTCTTTTTTTAGAATATTTCTTGAAGTACAAGGATGGTTCTTACGGAGGGAAAATAAAAAATAAATAAAGAATCGACTGTTAGGCGTTACGAAGTTTGCTGGGTCAGCTAGTATTTGATAATTTTAAGTCACAGAAATTATGTTATGCATTTCAGACCTAGATCTGTCTGTAATATTAATGGCCGTAATTTTTTATGCAGAATCGGTTTGCATGTCAAATATTTTGTATGACATAATTTCAGATTTGGGTGAAAGAAATGCCGTGATCGCTTTATTACAACAAATGCGTCGAACGCCGCTCCACTTCTCTGTATGTGGAATGTTTAACCTCAACTATCGCACGCTGCAGGTAATGATCAGTCAAGCCATGTCCTACATGATCATCATACCCCAACTTTAACTGACCGGTGTCGCTAATAATTTTATTTTATTAGAATAGGAAATGTTACAGCTATGATTAAAATACATTTGAATTGAAATAAAAATTAGGATCTAATAACAAGTTTCCAGTTATAGAATGTACATAACGAGCACCGATGCAAAATAGTTGGTCTAGTTTTAGAAACCTATTTAGAGGCTAAAAATTCCACCAATGCCGGGACTCGAACCCGCGAGCTCGGGCTAAGCGTATCAGTGCTCTCCCAACTTAGCTAATGGGAAAATACCGGCATCAGCGAAATTTCCAACCTCTTTACAATATTCTCTGTACTATTTACGGCTTAGCACGGGTTAGTGCAACAAAAAGAATATAATAGCTGTTGGTCTAGTGTGAAATTTTCTCTGTGAGATTTTTTCTAAGTTCATTATGTTTGTGTTATAAAATATTAAGCAGTTCTACTGTCGCATGTCGCATTACTGAAAAAAAATTATTAATTGTTTATTTTATAAAAAAATCCCGGCATGTGTGGAATTTTTAGCCTCTAAATAGGTTTTTAAAATTGTCCTTAGCACGAGTTAGTGCATTAAAAATATTATAAGAATGTATAAATACACATTGCCTGCGACATATATTTTAGATAACTTGTACGTTACGTGACAATGTTGTTACCACCCCAGCTATTCTATAGTATTATTATTGGACGTTACATAGATAGCATAATTGTTATTGTAAGAAATTACCTTAGCTAACATTTCATTTATTGAACCGAGGAAAGTTTAATAAATTAGCCCCTGTTTCACAATCTTCAAATAAAGTTCCAGATAAGCTATTCGCAACCAGGGCTGCCGTTTGTTCTAAATTTAAATAATTTTTCCTATATTGCGTGTGTTAAACGGCAGCCCCCTGGTTGCGGATAGCATATCCGGAACTTTATCTGCAGATTGTGAAAGAGACCCTTAGTCTTAATAAGGTATAATTTTTAAATTAAGTTAACATTTCTTAATTTTGCTATATTTCTGTTTATTAGCGATCTTATACATTAGGAAATCTTGGTGTGACATATTTAGGAAATAAAAGTAAGTGCCGAAAACTGTGAATGCATTTTATTTTTTAAACACATATTTAGCACCCTAGACGAAAGTGACGCCATAAGATATAATGATGCAATTAATGTAATCCAGAATGACGAAAAGAAACTGGCCTCGTTAATGAGAGAAAACATTCTTATCACTCAATCAAGCTTAGAATATTGGAATAAGACACTTAAAACGGTCACTATAAACGAAGCAATTTTAGGAGACGCAATTGAAAATCTGTCATTGAAGATGACCAAATTAAGTAATAAGTTAGAATTTAAGACTAGGTTAAACTATATTATAAATGATTACACTATTTTAATTTTTAATGCACTAACCCGTGCTAAGGAACAAATTTAAAAAACCTATTTAGAGGCTAAAAATTTCACCCATGCCGGGATTCGAACCCGCAACCTCTGGCTATCCGTACCAGACGGATAACGGATTACGGGGCTGTAAGTAATACAATTTGCTTAAGTCAGATGTCGCTGCCTGTACGTAATACAGAGAATATTGTAAAGAGGTTCGAAATTTCACTGATGCCGTGAGTCGCCTATTGGCTCAATTGGTAGAGCGCTGGTACGGATAGCCAGAGGTTGCGGGTTCGAATCCCGGCATGGGTGAAATTTTTAGCCTCTAAATAGGTTTTTATATTATAAATGCTTTAGAAGGAGCTCTGCTTAATCTCTCTTTTAAGTTAGAAGACATGATTAATTCCATTATGTTTACTAAAACAAATGTTTTACATTTATCAGTTATAACAACGAATCAGCTGTTCAATGAACTTAAAGAAAATTATCATCACTTGAAGAGCCACAGTGAATTCCCATTTGCTTTAGATTTAGGTAATATTAACGTGTTACTAAACATAATTCTAGTGTTGTAAGTTACTATATTGATAATAAGATTATATTTGTATTACTGATTCCGCTTGTTGACAATCATGTGTACAACTTATATCACTGTATTCCTTACCCTGCGGCTCATAACTCGCAAAATCCAACATCATAATGCTGTTGTCATACCTACTCACAACTATTGGGCAATAACCAAGGACAAGACCCATTACTGTAGTCTGAATAGCCTAGATGGTTGCGAACTGGTGTCTGAAAATAATTATCTTATTCCTTAGCACGGGTTAGTGCTTTAAAAATAAAAATAGTGTAATAATTATCTTTGTGAGAATGTAAACGCTACCTCTGTAAAAGCAAATCCATGTTGTGAAACCGAAATTCTTACCAAAACGCTGAAAGAACTACCAAAATCATGTGATTACAAATTCCTGAAAGGCCACATAAACATTTGACATGGTTGTATGTCCAATCTGAAAATAGTAAATTAACAATTGACTGTGAAAATTCCCAGTTGCAAGAAATAGATTTATTTGGGACTGGAATACTTACCTTGCCTAAAAACTGCATTGGTTACAGTAATGATAAAACATTGTACCCTAAATCTACCGATTACCTAGAACTCAATGTAATTCAACCTAATTTGAGTCTAATTAATGTCTCTTGCTGTAATATAGATCAGTTTGAAAGGTTATCTTCTAGAATACCATTTGCTAAATTAGAAAATATTGACCTATTGTCTTTAAAATCAAATACAGATATAAGAAATAATATTTTGAAAGATTTGAGTCAGATTGTGGAAAAACCACACATTGTCAAATACGGTTATCAGTATAGTGTCACTATAGTTATTATACTTATCATGTTAATCCTAGTACTTAGCCTTATAAGTTTGATTCTTTTTAAAATGTATTGTAAGACTGGCCGCCATCCCCTGCTTCAAATTCAGAATACAATTTCAGCAATTGAAAACCCTGAATCTCTAGAAACCGTAAATGACCCAGAAGATCTTCGACTGAGAGATCACTATTGAGTAATATTTTGACCATTACGTAAACTTAACCTTCAACCCCTAAGTTTACTACTTTTCGGGGGAGCTGTTATAACTTGCCCTGGTAATTAGAACTGCTGTATCGAAAGATCAGCATATCCCCGCCTTCAGCGGCCATCACCCCAGTCAGTTAGTTCGCCTACATCCATCCTCAGAACCGGTCGCCAGTCCAATTTAATATTTTTATTGTATTTCGTGTAATAAATGGTCCTTTTTTAAAAAGGCTCTTCAATAATATCCTATAACAGTTCGTTCGTTCGTTTACTTTACTTACTTTATACTTTATTGTACACGAAAAACAAAAAAAGAAATACAAACGAGCTTATCTCGCCTTTGTACATGTATTTCGTTCGTTCGTTCGTTCGTGCGTTCGTGCGTTAGTTCGTTCGTTCGTTCGTTCGTTCGTTCGTTCGTTCGTTCGTTCGTTCGTTCGTTCGTTCGTTCGTTCGTTCGTTCGTTCGTTCGTTCGTTCGTTCGTTCGTTCGTTCGTTCGTTCGTTCGTTCATTCGTTCGTTCGTTCGTTCGTTCGTTCGTTCGTTCGTTCGTTCGTTCGTCCGTTCGTCCGTTCGTCCGTTCGTCCGTTCGTCCGTTCGTCCGTTCGTCCGTTCGTCCGTTCGTCCGTTCGTCCGTTCGTCCGTTCGTCCGTTCGTCCGTTCGTCCGTTCGTCCGTTCATCCGTTCATCCGTTCATCCGTTCATCCGTTCATCCGTTCATCCGTACATCCGTTCATCCGTTCATCCGTTCATCCGTTCATCCGTTCATCCGTTCATCCGTTCATCCGTTCATCCGTTCATCCGTTCATCCGTTCATTCGTTCATTCTATCATTCTATCATTCGTTCATTCGTTCATTCGTTCATTCATTTGTTCATTCGTTCAATCGTTCATTCGTTCATTCGTTCATCCAACCATCCGTTTATTTGTTCATTCGTTCATTCGTTCATTCGTTCATTCGTTAATTCGTTCATTTGTTCATTCATTCATTCTTTCATTCGTTCATTCGTTCATTCGTTCATGCGTTCATTCGTTCATTCGTTCATTCGTTCATACGTTCATTCGTTCATTCGTTCATTCGTTCATTCGTTCATTCGTTCATTCGTTCGTTCGTTCGTTCGTTCGTTCGTTCGTTCGTTCGTTCGTTCGTTCGTTCGTTCGTTCGTTCGTTCGTTCGTTCGTTCGTTCGTTCGTTCGTTCGTTCGTTCGTTCGTTCGTTCGTTCGTTCGTTCGTTCGTTCGTTCGTTCGTTCGTTCGTTCGTTCGTTCGTTCGTTCGTTCGTTCGTTCGTTCGTTCGTTCGTTCGTTCGTTCGTTCGTTCGTTCGTTCGTTCGTTCGTTCGTTCGTTCGTTCGTTCGTTCGTTCGTTCGTTCGTTCGTTCGTTCGTTCGTTCGTTCGTTCGTTCGTTCGTTCGTTCGTTCGTTCGTTCGTTCGTTCGTTCGTTCGTTCGTTCGTTCGTTCGTTCGTTCGTTCGTTCGTTCGTTCGTTCGTTCGTTCGTTCGTTCGTTCGTTCGTTCGTTCGTTCGTTCGTTCGTTCGTTCGTTCGTTCGTTCGTTCACTCACTCACTCACTCACTCACTCACTCACTCACTCACTCACTCACTCACTCACTCACTCACTCACTCACTCACTCACTCACTCACTCACTCACTCACTCACTCACTCACTCACTCACTCACTCACTCACTCACTCACTCACTCACTCACTCACTCACTCACTCACTCACTCACTCACTCACTCACTCACTCACTCACTCACTCACTCACTCACTCACTCACTCACTCACTCACTCACTCACTCACTCACTCACTCACTCACTCACTCACTCACTCACTCACTCACTCACTCACTCACTCACTCACTCACTCACTCACTCACTCACTCACTCACTCACTCACTCACTCACTCACTCACTCACTCACTCACTCACTCACTCACTCACTCACTCACTCACTCACTCACTCACTCACTCACTCACTCACTCACTCACTCACTCACTCACTCACTCACTCACTCACTCACTCACTCACTCACTCACTCACTCACTCACTCACTCACTCACTCACTCACTCACTCACTCACTCACTCACTCACTCACTCACTCACACACTCACTCACTCACTCACTCACTCACTCACTCACTCACCCACACCCACCCTTTTGCGTAACTTTTGCTTTAAATCTCATTGAAAATACTTTTATTGTTTCTTTGTAATCAAATTGCAAATACTTTTTTAAAAAAGTAGGTTCAAGATAGTATGGAGCCCCAGCTAAGGCAATGTGCACCTAATACAGATACAGTCTTATCAATAAAAACACGATTCCCTAAAACGGCCTTTAAACGCGCTATAACTTGGTCCTTAAAAGGTTAAATAAGTGTTAAAATGTACTTTAACAGCACTTTGAGGAAACGAGTTTTTATTAATAAGACCGTATTACCGTCTTAATAATAAAAACACGTCGTCAAAGCCCACTTTAAGATGACAGCTCTGTATGGAACTGTCACTTGATAGCAGGCTTGTAACGGGTTTTAACTAAAACGGTGTTTTATTAATAAGCCCGATAGACTTTAAATATTGCTTAACAAATTTTTACACTATTTATTTTTTTTTTTATTCATAATGCACTAACCCGTGCTAAGGAACAAATTTAAAAACCTATTTAGAGGCTAAAAATTTCACCCATGCCGGGATTCGAACCCGCAACCTCTGGCTATCCGTACCAGCGCTCTACCAATTGAGCCAATGGGCGACTCACGGCATCAGTGAAATTTCGAACCTCTTTACAATATTCTCTGTATTACGTACAGGCAGCGACATCTGACTTAAGCAAATTGCATTACTTACAGCCCCGACTACCTACTTTGCAGTTAGGTTTTTTTACATCGGAACGATATCACTGTACCCACATGATTACACTATTTTTTTATTTTTTTTTTTATTTTTAATGCACTAACCCGTGCTAAGGAACAAATTTAAAAACCTATTTAGAGGCTAAAAATTTCACCCATGCCGGGATTCGAACCCGCCACCTCTGGCTATCCGTACCAGCGCTCTACCAATTGAGCCAATGGGCAACTCACGGCATCAGTGAAATTTCGAACCTCTTTACAATATTCCTTTTTTCGTTTGAAAACTAAGCTACATGACACTAGTTAAGTGGAAGGAGTTAAATGCTTTAAGTGGAAGAAAAATAGTTTCAAAGGATTCTTTCTGCCAAATAAATTTCATTTCATTTCAACGCAACACGACTTGACAGCCGAATGCATCCATAAGGTTCATCCAAAATTAAGGTTCTACTCGTCAATACGGGCAACTTTTATTATAATTTTTACTAAATTATTTTTGTTTTTTTTTTTATGCTGCCTTTGAACGTCCATTGCACTTGCCCACTGAATGCCCGCTGAAGGGCACAGACCTCTCGGGGACCACGTAAGACAAATACCAATGTTATTGATTGCATTTTCCGAGCTACCTGGAGACGCATGACACCAAGGGCCGACTCAAAATAAAATGAGGAAAGGGCCAGACAAAGTAGAAGACCATTGTTCTTTTATGAAAGTAATACAGTTTATGGAAGAGAATTTTTCGATCAGTTAAATCTGCGGTATTATAACGATGTAGTAGACGATTTCAATATCAACCCTTGTATGTCCCCACGGCTGGGGCACGGGTCTCTTCCTGCATCGCAGGAAGGTTAGGCCATACTCCGCCACGGTGGAGGATTGTAAGACCGTGGCGGGCCTTACTGTCAGTAGTTACAAAGCCGTCCATAAGGCCTCTGACATGGCTTAACGACTGCCATCACATGACAACGGCACCAGCGGCTTAACGTGCCCTGCAAAGCACGGAAGCACTCGGACTATCCACAAGCGGTAGTCACGGGACGGTCACCCATGCTGCACCTGACCGCAGAAATTAAAGTCTTATTATGTAAACAAACCACTTCCGTAAACGGAAGAAAAATACGCCATCCCTGTGTAATCACACGCAATAGCTAGTAGATATTTTTGTAGCATCTGGGTAATCACATGCATTATTTTTGTAACAATACGTCCATTTCATCGTAGAACTAAGAATTTGTTGCAGAAAACAGAAATAGCTATAACCTCAAACTTACAACTAACATTTACCACTACTCTGTCTTGTCTTTGGTGGTTAGGGCTGGACGTTCATCAATATCGATAAAAAATAGAGGTCAAGGATGAGTCTTAAACTCTTAATATAACTGGTCGATGTAGTGTGATTAACAACTATTAAGGCGAGCCCGGTGCGTCAACTTTTTAACAAACATTGTTTGTTAATAAATCGTCTGCTGTGTTTGCGGTTGGATATTGTTTATCTATGGTAACTTTTGCTTTAAATCTCATTGAAAATACTTTTATTGTTTCTTTGTAATCAAATTGCAAATACTTTTTTAAAAAAGTAGGTTCAAGATAGTATGGAGCCCCAGCTAAGGCAATGTGCACCTAATACAGATACAGTCTTATCAATAAAAACACGATTCCCTAAAACGGCCTTTAAACGCGCTATAACTTGGTCCTTAAAAGGTTAAATAAGTGTTAAAATGTACTTTAACAGCACTTTGAGGAAACGAGTTTTTATTAATAAGACCGTATTACCGTCTTAATAATAAAAACACGTCGTCAAAGCCCACTTTAAGATGACAGCTCTGTATGGAACTGTCACTTGATAGCAGGCTTGTAACGGGTTTTAACTAAAACGGTGTTTTATTAATAAGCCCGATAGACTTTAAATATTGCTTAACAACTTTTTACACTATTTTTTTTTTTTTTTATTTTTAATGCACTAACCCGTGCTAAGGAACAAATTTAAAAACCTATTTAGAGGCTAAAAATTTCACCCATGCCGGGATTTGAACCCGCAACCTCTGGCTATCCGTACCAGCGCTCTACCAATTGAGCCAATGGGCGACTCACGGCATCAGTGAAATTTCGAACCTCTTTACAATATTCTCTGTATTACGTACAGGCAGCGACATCTGACTTAAGCAAATTGCATTACTTACAGCCCCGACTACCTACTTTGCAGTTAGGTTTTTTAACATCGGAACGATATCACTGTACCCACATGATTACACTATTTTTTTTTTTTTTTTATTCATAATGCACTAACCCGTGCTAAGGAACAAATTTAAAAACCTATTTAGAGGCTAAAAATTTCACCCATGCCGGGATTCGAACCCGCAACCTCTGGCTATCCGTACCAGCGCTCTACCAATTGAGCCAATGGGCGACTCACGGCATCAGTGAAATTTCGAACCTCTTTACAATATTCTCTGTATTACGTACAGGCAGCGACATCTGACTTAAGCAAATTGCATTACTTACAGCCCCGACTACCTACTTTGCAGTTAGGTTTTTTAACATCGGAACGATATCACTGTACCCACATGATTACACTATTTTTTTATTTTTTTTTTTATTTTTAATGCACTAACCCGTGCTAAGGAACAAATTTAAAAACCTATTTAGAGGCTAAAAATTTCACCCATGCCGGGATTCGAACCCGCCACCTCTGGCTATCCGTACCAGCGCTCTACCAATTGAGCCAATGGGCGACTCACGGCATCAGTGAAATTTCGAACCTCTTTACAATATTCCTTTTTTCGTTTGAAAACTAAGCTACATGACACTAGTTAAGTGGAAGGAGTTAAATGCTTTAAGTGGAAGAAAAATAGTTTCAAAGGATTCTTTCTGCCAAATAAATTTCATTTCATTTCAACGCAACACGACTTGACAGCCGAATGCATCCATAAGGTTCATCCAAAATTAAGGTTCTACTCGTCAATACGGGCAACTTTTATTATAATTTTTACTAAATTATTTTTGTTTTTTTTTTTATGCTGCCTTTGAACGTCCATTGCACTTGCCCACTGAATGCCCGCTGAAGGGCACAGACCTCTCGGGGACCACGTAAGACAAATACCAATGTTATTGATTGCATTTTCCGAGCTACCTGGAGACGCATGACACCAAGGGCCGACTCAAAATAAAATGAGGAAAGGGCCAGACAAAGTAGAAGACCATTGTTCTTTTATGAAAGTAATACAGTTCACCACAAGACCTGTCCTTTGGTACTGGTGTTACTCTTGATAATTTCCACCGATCGGGGTAGCGACTAAGTTGCAGGGACAGATTGTAAAGGTGAAGCAAAGGCTCCTCCAATGCATTCAAACAGTCCTTAACTAAAAAGGCCGGTATGGCATCGGGACCAGCCGCAGAGCTTGCTTTTAGTCGACGGACTGCTCGGCGCACGTCAACCACGGTGATCGGGTCCATACGTATGGACAACTCGTGGCCAGCGCCGCCCGCCTGTCGCTCTGCCTTTTCAGGATCCAGATGTGGTACATCGCTGAGAAATACAGAGCTGAAGTATTCAGCAAAAGCTGAAACCGCCTCCCCACCCTCTACCTTCTCACCCTTGCACATGTACACATTACTCTGACTTCTATCTTTACGTCTGTCTTGTACATGTTTCCAGAATTGCCCTGGATCGCTACGAATAATGCTTTCTACTGATTTAGTATACTGACAGTACGCTTTATGCACTAATTCCTTGATAAGGCCTCTGTAGTACTTATAAACTTCGCGATTGAATTCCAGACCCTTTTGCTTATATTTTCGGTGATGAAAGTGTTTAATTCTAATTTTTGAAATAATTTCTCGCGTAAACCACTGTGGATATTGCCGTTGATGAGTGTAATTTATATTTTTAATAGGTACATTGTTACTGATAACCTGGTTCAGTGCTGCATAAAACAAGTCTGTTGCCAAGTTAACATCCTGCTCATTTAGTATATGGGACCAATCTATATTAGCTATGCTTGAATAAAGAGCATTAAAATTTGCCTTCCGGAAATTCCAATTTGGAGCATACAGCAGCGAGAAGGAACTCCTGCTCCCAGCTTTCTACATAGAACATGTGCGCCTCGCGCCTCGAGTAGAACCTTAATTTTGGATGAACCTTATGGATGCATTCGGCTGTCAAGTCGTGTTGCGTTGAAATGAAATGAAATTTATTTGGCAGAAAGAATCCTTTGAAACTATTTTTCTTCCACTTAAAGCATTTAACTCCTTCCACTTAACTAGTGTCATGTAGCTTAGTTTTCAAACGTTTACAGCAGAGCGCTTAGTGCGAGATTGACAGATCCAATCGAATAACTTTAGGTACTACCGCGTTAATCGAGCATTGAGTAGTGAGTATGAGTAAGTTCACCGTTCGAACTGGCAAAACGCTGTCACAGTACAACTCGCACTTGCGTTTATTCGTGTTTTGGCTGGTAAACGTGTTCACTTCTCAACATAAATCATTACAACTCGCACTCAGCAATTTTAATTTCCATACTTGTCATTAGGTGGCGCTTCCTCGATGCCATAGAAATATGAGTTTACGTTAACGCGATCGTTAACGCACGCACTCTGTGTCAGAGTGCGTAAAAGCACTCTGAGTGCTTAGTGCGAGTTTTTTAACTACTCGATCGCGTTTGTGACTTATGTGACTTATGTGCTCCCCCCACTTCTACAGAGCAATTCCTAAAGCTATCTTTTTCGGATCTTTTCACTGCCGATTCGATCATATGTGATCAAATAATATACATAATTTATAAATAATATGCTGCTGTGTGGTGTCGGCCTAGAGAATAGGACCAACCCAAATTCTTCCCGCGGGTGTCGTAAAAGACGACTAAGGGACACAAACCGGGGGTGGGCAGCAGCGCCCCCTGCAGTACAATTCCACCAAACTGCGATCCCCAACCCGCATGCTCAGAGTGTGGGAATTATGGGCATTACCCCTCAATGATGGCACAACCTTGCGCTATGGAGCTCATTAGGGGAGGGCTATGTCCAGCAGTGGACTAATATAGCCTGAAGAAGATACATAATAAACATCTGTGCCCTTCAGATGTTCATTAATTCTACAATACAGTAGAAAATTAATAAATGTACTTGGAATTTAACAACACATAAAATAATAATAAAAAAAACAATATTAAAAGAAAACATTTCATAATACGATCTTCACACTATTTTTATTTTTAATGCACTAACCCGTGCTAAGGAACAAATTTAAAAACCTATTTAGAGGCTAAAAATTTTTTCACCTATGCCGGGATTCGAACCCGCAACCTCTGGCTATCCGTACCAGCGCTCTACCAATTGAGCTCAATTGGTAGATGGCTGGTACGGATAGCCAGAGGTTGCGGGTTCGAATCCCGGCATGGGTGAAATTTTTAGCCTCTAAATAGGTTTTTAAATACGATCTTTGTTTGAATAAAGGCATTATTATTATATGTCCAACAATATTATGGTAAGTAGAATGAAAGCACCTGAAAGGCACATTAATTGGTTAAGTATTATTTATTATTAGGTTTACTTTGTTTGTTTATTTTTATGTGTGCAATAGTGTATTAATTATTATTACCTTACTTATCGATAAGTTGAAGTAAAATTCTAACTGAAATAAATCCTGCCAAAGTAACTGCTGGTTAATCTATAATATAAAAATGAATCGCTGAATGTGTTGGTAAGCGCAAATCTCGAGAGCAGCTGAACCGATTTCGCTAATTCTTTTTTAGAATATTCCTTGAAGTACGAGGATGGTTCTTACGGAGAGAACACTAAAAAAAATAAGAATCGAATGTTAGGCGGTATCTTCTATAATATAAATATGAATCGCTAAATGCGTTGGTAAGCGCAAATCTCGAGAGCAGCTGAACCGATTTCGCTAATTCTTTTTTAGAATATTCATTGAAGTACGAGGATGGTTCTTACGGAGAGAACACTAAAAAAAATAAGAATCGAATGCTAGGCGGTATCTTCTATAATATAAAAATGAATCGCTAAATGTGTTGGTAAGCGCAAATCTCGAGAGCAGCTGAACCGATTTCGCTAATTCTTTTTTAGAATATTCCTTGAAGTACGAGGATGGTTCTTACGGAGAGAACACTAAAAAAAATAAGAATCGAATGTTAGGCGGTATCTTCTATAATATAAAAATGAATCGCTGAATGTGTTGGGAAGCGCAAATCTCGAGAGCAGCTGAACCGATTTCGCTAATTCTTTTTTAGAATATTCATTGAAGTACGAGGATGGTTCTTACGGAGAGAACACTAAAAAAAATAAGAATCGAATGCTAGGCGGTATCTTCTATAATATAAAAATTAATCGCTAAATGTGTTGGTAAGCGCAAATCTCGAGAGCAGCTGAACCGATTTCGCTAATTATTTTTTAGAATATTCCTTGAAGTACGAGGATGGTTCTTACTGAGAGAACACTAAAAAAAATAAGAATCGAATGTTAGGCGGTATCTTCTATAATATAAAAATGAATCGCTGAATGTGTTGGGAAGCGCAAATCTCGAGAGCAGCTGAACCGATTTCGCTCATTCTTTTTTAGAATATTCCTTGAAGTACGAGGATGGTTCTTACGGAGAGAACACAAAAAAAAATAAGAATCGAATGTTAGGCGGTATCTTCTATAATATAAAAATGAATCGCTAAATGTGTTGGTAAGCGCAAATCTCGAGAGCAGCTGAACCGATTTCGCTAATTCTTTTTAAGAATATTCCTTGAAGTACGAGGATGGTTCTTACGGAGAGAACACTAAAAAAAAAAGAATCGAATGTTAGGCGGTATCTTCTATAATATAAAAATGAATCGCTGAATGTGGCGGTAAGCGGTAATAATAATAATAATAATCGGTAAGCGCAAATCTCGAGAGCAGCTGAACCGATTTCGCTAACTATTTTTTTAGAATATTTCTTGAAGCAACTCATACATTTGTACAAGTTGATTAAGCCCCCAGTGAGAATCGAATCCATGACCTCAGTCGTGGCATAAAACGTGATACCTTGATAAAATATACTTCCACTCGGACAACATGATACAAAGAGTGGTTGTTAAAGGTAATTACATGTATCTATTTAAGACTCAAGAACGCCAGAAGTACGTTGATATTTTATATGCCTACACTCAAATATTTAAAAGTTTTTCAGCTTTCGTTTACTTTATCTACGTACATAATAACAGTGATGATAATACCGTAGTTTGAATCAAGCTGACTCTAGAAGGTTCCGAAAATTACACCGAGTTACACGTGTCTTCGAGCTAACAGACTGTACTGGTTGTCAATATTAATATCGAGCAAAAAATCACGTTTGTTATATGGGAGCCCCATTTGAGTAATCTGTTATTATAGCGGCAACAGAAATACATACGTCAACTATCTAGCTCTTACGTTAGTATGGTTCTAATTTTTTTATCCACTAACCCGTGCTAAGGACATTTTTTAAAACCTAACTGCAAAGTAAGTACTCGGGGCTGCATGTGATGCAAATTACTTCAGCCAGATGTCGCTTAAGTAATACAGAGAGTATTGTAAAGAGGTTCAAAGTTTCACTGATGCCAGAGAGTCGCCCATTAGCTCAGTTGGGTGAGCGCTGGCACGGTTAGCCAGAGGTTGTGAGTTCAAGTCCCGGCATGGGTGGAATTTTCAGCCTCTAAATAGGTTTTTTAAATTGTCTTTAGCATGGGTTACTGCATTAAAAAGAATATAATAAGTATGTTTGCAATAAACATCTTACAGTATAGTTTAGAGCGCTATGTTCTACCCTAGGCATAAAAACTATACAGATTTTACGCCTAGTGTGTAGACCACTGTAATGCTTGTATGTGTTTTTCTGTTTTGAATAAATAATTTCAATTTCAAAACAAAAATATAGGTATACAAATATGTTTAAAATGCAACAGACCTACGATTCAAAGCAGATTACTTCCTTGACGAATCACTGACTTTTAATTTGATCGGTTGGAGCCATAAGTTTTGTATCTCTATCTAGCAATAGCAGAGTATAAGGACAAGACACATCCTTAAAGTGGATTAGACTTACGTACGGAGACTGAACACTCACGACTGTAATCCTATCAGCACGGTTGCTTTGAGACAAAATCACTCCATCCGTTCGCGTCTCGCACGCGCTATACAACAGCGACGCACGAAAGCCTGGGTTAAGAACAGAGTAGCCTTAAAATCTACAAATGAAAAGCTGGAGGAATTGTTTTCTTCTTCCAACTACTGTATTTATTTCAAGCCACCCATCGTTCACCCAATCCGTGCTTGGCCCACGTGGTGGAGTATAGGGAAGAGCGGGTGATCGTGCTCTTCTACTATAAAGGGAAATTTCCCGCCAGGCAGATCGTGTCCCTATGCCTGGGGTCGGCCGGTCCAAATGTTGTTAGTCGGACGTTATACTGTGTGGGAAAATATGCGCTAGTCCCACAATATAATTGGTACGTTTAAGAAGCAGTTGAAAGAGCACTATTTATCTCTATCATAACTTTAAGCTATATATTTAATTATTATTTTCTATGCATTTTATTTATTTATATTTACAGCTATTTAGTTTATGTAGTATATGATTTCTGCTTAGGTAATTGCTAAGGGTTTTTGTAGTCTATGTAGTTTATTTTGTACACGTATATAGACCCGTTTTGACTGCTGCTCCGACTCTCCAACTTTTGCTGGAAGAAATCTCTTTCAGAGATAAGCTCGCCTTTGTACATCTTATTTCTTATTTAATGTCCTATTTAATGTTTCGTGTGCAATAAAGTATAATAATAATAATAATAATAATTACATAATTAATAGTCAATTACATAAGTGGGTATTTTTTGTAGATTAATTAATTTAATGCTCAAAATGTGATCCCTCTTGACTTACGAAAATCCCAAATCTTTTAATGAGTCCGCTGCCAGTTAATTTTCATTTTTTATTTACAAATTAATTGACTACGGCAGTTTCATGTATGTTTTTAATTTGATTAAAATGATTAATTTTACGCTGTTCCTTTCTTTTAAAATACTATGTTACAGGAAGAGTTATTATTTTTTGACCATTATTTCGATTGGCATCATAAAAGTAGGGGTGGTTTTTAAAAAAATTTAAGTCGGTTCGATTCCCAGACAAGGCAAGTAATTTTTAGAAAATCTTTGAATGCAGAATGACTAACTTTTAAAAATAACATAAAGTCTTCTTTCAGCAAAATACCCTATCTACGATATTAAAGGTACTTTCCCCTCATGGCCCATAACTTTGGGACGCCCTGTAGAGTGTATTTTTAATATACTCTTCTCACCGGTAAGTTCCTTCACCAGAAAGTCATTCACCGGAAATTAGACGAGTTTCTCGGTGCAGAAATGAAACACAAATGTAAAGATAAAGTGCTTTATTCGTACAGACTATCCAATACTCGCTCCTCGAAATAACAACGTCGAAGTAATTAAATAAAGATCACAAAAGAATATCTAAAAGTTTAATTATAAATAATCATTACTAATTGACCTTTTAAGACATAGAAAAACTTAGGCAGTGAATATATTTTTTTCAGGTGCAAAACTAAGCTTGGTACACACGGATCGATTTGCGATTGCATTTTTGAGCTGCGCCTTGATTATGTAATTTTTTACGTATACATCTATGTGTAAAAATTAAATATCTGCTAGACTTATTCGTACAAATATGTGGCCCAATATCACTGCCAAATAGCAGATATCCGACGAAATGCCGTATCAACTATGTGTGATACATATTATGCCTTACATCTACATCATACCGCAGAGCTTAGTAAACATTCCGCCTTGGCATACATAACATGTATAATTATACTATTTTTATTTTTAATGCACTAACCCGTGCTAAGGACAAATTTAAAAACCTATTTAGAGGCTAAAAAATTCACCCATGCCGGGATTCGAACCCGCAACCTCTGGCTATCCGTGCCAGCGCTCAATTGGTAGAGCGCCAGAAGTTGCGGGTTCAAATCCCGGCATGGGTGAAATTTTTAGCCTCTAAATAGGTTTTTAAATAATATGTATAAGTGAAAAGTTAGATAATGAAGGCGTTGCACATATACTATTTTGAAAGCCAAATTCGTAATACGTATCGCTTTTGCTATTATGCTTTTGTATATAGCGTTTGACTAATCCATTGTGACTAAAAATACCTATTGGTACTGCAAGAAAAGGAGATAAGTTCGTTTCAATTTTTCGGTACCAAAAAAATATGATCCCGTGTGTCACACTACATCTAGAATTCTAGACTGCAACAATCTTGAGTATTATTTTTCGTCATTACCAATATCAGTCCTTACTTAACTCCTAAAGGGCTCCGCTAATTACAATAATTTAGTGTTCAAAAGTACTTAACAACATTCTCAGGTCGTTCAAGTATGGACATAGTAAAAGATAGATTTCTTCTATTTTAGTAAGTATTTAAATATTTGTACACAAAAACAACATGAGGTATAATGTTCCAAAAGAAAACTGGGTAACTTAAATGCGTACCATCGCTATACTACATTAGACAAATTATCGTACCGTTTTTGTACAGTTATTTTGAAACATATGTTTAGAAATCCAACAGTGGATAAGTACAGGTTGATTGATTATGATGAATAAATGAACAGAGTGCTTAGTGCGAGTTTTTTAACTACTCGATCGCGTTAACGTAAACTCATATTTCTATGGCATCGAGGAAGCGCCACCTAGCGACGAGTATGGAAATTAAAATTGCTGAGTGCGAGTTGTAATGGTTTACGTTGAGAAGTGAACACGTTTACCAGCCAAAACACGAATAAACGCGATTGCGAGCTGTACTGTGACAACGTTTTGCCAGTTCGAACGGTTAACTTACTCATACTCACTACTCAATGCTCGATTAACGCGGTAGTAAAGTTATTCGATTGGATCTGTCAAACTCGCACTAAGCACTCTGCCCCTTGATTGCCCCTTGATGGCTTATGATACGGGAATACGTACGTAGCATGATATCAAGAATGCACACGCACACTTCAGGATTAAGCCAGAAACAAGTATATTTGTTTAAAGATCTCGTGTTGCGCTCGTGGAGTTCACGATACGATTCACAATTTAATTACGATACCACTACATTTCATTCCAGCTCTGCTTTCCCTGGATGTAAACAAACCGTTGATGAAAGTCGCTAAGGCTGCTTTTACACGTGGCACAAATTTAGGCCGCAAATTTTACTGCAGTATTTTGATCGTATTGTTTAGACACAATGTGTCATGTACCTAATACTCGTATATGACGACCTAGAAAATCAAATTTCTTTCTTTCTTTAGAAAATGAAGGTCATTGGCTACTAAGAAGATTAGGAAATTCTTTCACAGAAAAAATGTAGTTGAAAAAAAAACAAGTCTAAAATATCCGTAAGTTACCTTTTGGGGCACTTGGTCCTTATTATCAAAATGACAAATATATTGCGTTGTGTTGTTAAAACGGTGTTATTTTAAGACAACAGGGTTGTTGTAAAACACTCCTCAGAGTCGGTTTAAGTAATTTGTGGTTACCTCTTTCCCTTTCCGTTTCCTTAGGAGTACATACATACATAACCTCACGCCTGTATCCCAGGTAGGCAGAGACCAGGACAAAGCAAGACAAAGAGGCGACTACTTATGTCAGAAGCCATGACCCACTTCGGGTCGCTGAGCCAGTGTATTACATCGTATAATCACTTCTCTGCTAGTAGTCACAACAAAGCAGTGTACCAATGTTAACCTAAGCGTGATGTCGCGCGGTGCGATGGATACTTTAGTCAAAATGGCTGAAAGCAGTAGGTATTGTAATCTTTTATTTTCTTAAAAATATTGGTAATCTCCTTTATTGATAAAACTAAATGGGCGTTTTAAATCCTTTTAATACGTAATTTCCCTTAAAATCTTTTAATATTTTATTATTTGATACTAAGAGTAGGTATTACGAGAACACTAAACACGTAAAACATACATAACTTTACGCCTGTATCCCAGAGGGGTAGGCAGAGACCAGGGACTGTCACTTGCCACGATCCTGACAGATCACCTTCGCTTCATCAACGTTCCTAAGTCGTTGCATGCATGCACGCCGGTTCCGGGTACTTTTTATCTTTCCCTTTGCTACATTTCCTATTTGGTCAATGTAAGTCCGTCTGGTACGTCCCTTACCAGCCCTTCCACTCACATTCGCAATATATATTTGTTTCGTCAGTCCTTAGGAGTGTTTCGAAGAAACGCGTTTTTAAATATAAAATAATACAGATATTCATTACTTTAGATTGTGAGCCAGAAAAGCGAGAAAAAATTAAGTCTATTGATAGATAGATAGAGAACACTTTAATGTACATAAAAATGGAAATTACAGAGATATTTTTTAACCTCAGAGTACAGACGGCGGCCTTATCACTAAAAGTGATCTCTTCCAGACAACCTTTGGAAGAACTGGACTAATACATTAGAGAAGGAAGTAGATGTACAAGAAAAAAAATAACATAGAAAACTATATGAATTGATATTCATATTATTTTTTTTTTCTTGCTTTTCTCGTTATTTGCTATGACCTTCATTAATATTAGAAATAAAAAAATAGGAATCCCCGTTTCTGCTCTGAATTGTCTCGCTCATTTTGTATTTTTATTGGTATTAAAAATAGTTTACTTTTAAATAACATTTTGTGAAAATAGTATTTTTGATGACTTGAGATGTACATAGAGGACATAGTTTTAGTCGCTATTAAACCGGTTTTAATTTATTGTTTTTGTGAAAATAAGTAAATTAATTCATTTAGAGGTGAAAAATTCCATCATAATTATGATTTTCTAGTGCCGCCATAGACAGAAAATCCGTCAAAAATGTACACATTATAATGAGAAATAACAAAACGAAAACTTTGTCAACGCAGGTTGATCATAAAAATTTAAATGGAACGACATTCAAGTTTTCTTTTGTTTCAACGTTGATTAATATTAGTAAGTATATAAGTGATTTTGAAGACCACTCCAGCAGCTTGTTTTATAGAACTCAATTTATGGTATTATGACAATTCAACATACATTGCAACGTCAACTAACCCACAGATTAATAAGTACGCTGTATCTCTGAAACGCAATTTACCTCGAATTGTAATAATAAACTACAATTCGTCTTTGTTAAAGAATCACTGACACAGTGACACTATCTCGATTTTTTTTATTGGGATCAATAAAGTGGTTTTTTTATTCCAATAAAAAAACGTAGATGACAATTTCGGTCAACCTTTGAAAGACATTGTTGCATTATGTTTTAGACCAACGATTACAAGTTTTGCTCTGCATAGCAACGGTGGGCTGTCGCATATTTTCAATTTTGGATTTTATTATAGTGGCAATACGGTTGCGATACGTGTGCGCAGCGCGGCTAGACGGCATTTCCGGCGTTGTGGAGATTGCCGTTCACGCTCAGCGGAATAGTGTTGAACTCTTCATCGCTGTCGTCAGTTTTTCTGTGGGAGGAAGAGATGACATACATGAGTATTAGCGAGATCAAAGATAAGAGGGTCCGATAGTTAGTTAAACTTGATATTTTCCGCACTTATCCCCAGTTTCTCGTACATTAACAATCTGTTAATCTACGGTTAACAACTGTCAAATGTTTTTTTCGTATGCACTTTGGCCAACTGACAGCAGTAGATTAACGACTTGTTAGTGTACCAGAAACAGGGGGTTAGCCTCGTAGCTGGGCGCAGTACGCAGCAAGCGCTGAGGTATGTTAACACTTCAGAGACTAGGGTTTCGTCACGATGCTTTCATTAACATTTAGCGAGTGGTATTGCTACTATACGTTCACAAATATACATAACTTAGAAAACAAAGTCATTGGTACATGCTGGAATTCAAACTCACGACCTCCCGATTGAGAAGCCGGGCGTTCTACCGCTCTGCTACCACCACGTCTAAGGGGGTCCGATAATGATTAAAGATATATGACCAGTTTCTCAATTGAGAATTTCGCTAAGTAAATACTTCGTTATCAACCCTTGTATGTCCCCACTGCTGGGGCACGGGTCTCTTCCTGCACCGCAGGAAGGTTAGGCCATACTCCACCACGGGGACCAAGTCAGGGTAGGGTGGAGGATTGTAAGACAGTGGCGGGCCTTACTGTGAGAAGTTATCAAGCCGCCCATAAGGCTTCTGAAATGGCTTAACGACTGCCATTACAATGATAGCCGGCACCAACGGCTTAACGTGCCTTGCGAAGCATGGAAGCGCTCACCCATCCTGTACCTGACTGCGCCTGTTGATGCTTAACTCGAATGATTGATTCCAATCACTCGGTTCGACTAGGCTACGAGCGCTTCAGGTAAGCTTACCACAAACACAGAAATACACCCAGGCTGCCCAGTCCAGTGGTACAACTACCTAGGATCACGTACGATGGCGTCCAACGAGAATGGAACCCTCTATCGACATTTGTTTTGTTATTCAATTCAATTCAATTAATTTCAACGTAAAGAATTAACATTCTGTTTGCTGAATGTCAAATGCAATGTAACATGAAAGTGAAAGCCGCTGCCTTCGGGCCGTAATGTAGTGGGGAAAAAGGCAGCGGGAAAAAAAACTCCACTCTGACCATCTTTTGTCTGTCACTTAAGCTCACAAGAAGAAGTGGCGTGCCTTGGTGGAGGCCTATATCCAGCAGTGGACGAATATGGGCTGGATAATTGATTCAAAACGAAACTCACCGTTTCCTGTACTTATAGATGATGAGGACGATGAAGGCATTGCCGATGAACAGCGCCGCTATGAGGAGCGACGGGATCACAATATCTGCGGGCAAAAAAGAAACGTATTTCTATTAGCAAAAAGTTGATTTTAATACTGCGTCGACCTCCCGTCAGGCCTCATATAAAGGGTTATTCTGAACTCGCTTACGAGAACGATAAGTGTCCATTGTATTGGGGACCAGTCGTGGAAATGATAGAAATGACGCACTGTTCATTGATTTATATCATTGCTTGTCAAAGAATTTAAACACAATGAGTTTAAAATATTAATTAACACCACAAAATACACCGACGGAAACCAAGTTAAATGGTTGAAAATTAAACGCCTGAGGCGCATTAAAGGAGAGTCAAAGATTTTCTTTAATTATGACATGTCCGAAAAGTATTCAACCATTGATGTCTCACGGAAATTCGAGAAAAATGAAACTAAAACTAGTGCATCGTCTCCAGAACCCAAACAACCATCAAAGCACGGCTATGTCACGAGAAATAAGAACAAAAGAATCGCAAATGCTACGTCTTCAGTAGAAACTAAGCAAGAAAAAAATATATTTTAAGAAGAACTAAAACAGCTACACATAGCTCCTTTAAAGATTAGTGTTGCTAAAAAAAAGGGACGGGAGAGTTGCAGCAAAACTCTGCATCAAAGGCGTAATTCCAGAGGAGCTACATCCTTGGTTTCAAGGGTTACAAACAGATGCTGTAGGCAAGGATAGATTGCCAGATTGCAATGCCTCAGACGAAGATTCTTCAGACTAATACTACTCGTAATTTTTTTTATTGTAGCTCTGTGAAATAATATGACATATTATTTTGGTACTTATAAATTGGTTTTATTTGCTTAAAATCCTCAAAATAATCAAAATTTTTTTCAGAGTAGGTTTTAAGTCTTATCATAAGCCATTTTCACTACAGGTAAAACCCAGTAAAAATGATTATTTTTTATTTATTTTAACTTCTGTTAGTCAGACTGACATTAAATGCGAATTTCAACACTGTTACACAATTACAATAATCTAAATAGTTTTACTAATTCTGCTTCGAATAGGCATAATATGCCTTAAAAGAAACTAATTACATTTCCTCAGGGAAAACCCTGTATATAGATATCCCTTTGATTTAAGGGTATTTTTTTCTAGAAATCTCACAAGTATAGGCCATTAAAATACAATTTATTAGGCAAACTATAAGATGAAGATTGATTTCTTTTGCATGAATTCCATTTATATTACACTTCAATAATAAATATTCACAACTGAACTTTCAATTGCTTAAAACTAAAAATGGCAAATCTGTGATTTACCGGGTTTTCGCAGTACAACGACGCTATATTCTTGAAGGTTTCCAAACTTTTACTTAGAATTGTAAATGTATAAACCCTTTCTCATAATACCTTGCGAGTCTTAAGACAGTACCTACGCACTAATCCCTTATTAGAGCTTAATTAAAGTTGCTTTGAGTAGATACCGAAGCTTTCTAGAAAGTTAAAGGATCGCTGTAGACAATTCATCGCAGCTACGCAAGAGTAACTCGAATAGAACGTGGAATAAGAGTGAGAATCAAACAGAAAGCTGTTTCTCTAGATGACTCGGTCTAGTGGCACAGTAATTAACATTATTATTTTAAGTTCAAGGCTTACCTTTGTCATTGAACAAACCCTTTTCAGACGTCAAGTGAATTTAGGGATTAAAAACTAAAGAAATAGGAAATACAATCGAAACTACAATTTATTGAGTGTTTTGTTTAAAATGTTTTAAAACTTTTCTGTACAATTACTATGACACTAGCACGGGTTAGTGCATTAAACATAAAATGTTTAATGCACTAACCCGTGCTAGTGTCATACAAAGAAAAAATTCCATCCCGGCATGGGTGGAATTTTTAGCCTCTAAATAGGTTTGTATATAAACTACACCACATATTACACAAATCTCGTAAGTTAAGTATTTACTTAGCGAAATTCTGAATTCAGAAACTAGCCCTTAGTAATTTTCGCTTGAGTTTATAATTATGCATTTTGTTACAATCGGCGTCGCTGACCGTGCCAAAAGTCACCAAAAATTTTAGACTAAAATGAATAGAAATATTATCGTAAAAGTATAAAAAGTTAGGATAAAAATATAAGAAAAGAGAAAATGTCATAATGTCGTAATCATTACACAATTAGATGTCGGTCGGCTTTTTATGTAGAATTCAAGTCATACGGCTTAGAGTCGTATACGAATTATTTGCTAATGAAGTTTGACTCGCTGAAACTGATTTTTATGCGAAAAATGTCTAATCCTTCGAATATTTTGCGGCTACGCTTTCAATTCGCATGGCCGAGAATGGGCTCCCTTGGGGTCAATCCTCACTTCAGTGAAAGCTAATATATATATATATATATACGTTAATTTACGTTTAATATTTTAGAATTTTAATGTCAACATTTTTTTAAGTGAGTTGAAGTTTGTATACATAGTATAATAGTATTGTAGTGCCCTTGCAGGGTGTCATGTACCTTATCAAATTATATTTACCAGCTGTAATATTCACATGACATAACAATAAATGATTAATTGATTGAAAAAAATATGATATAATGTAAACTTGCGAATGTTTTAGTTCAAAAAAAAGTTTCTTTCTAATTGTGAAGACAATCAAAGCTCGATCTGTGGCCTCTAAAGGTAGCTATAGGCAAATGTCGATCTGGCATGTCGTTATTAAATAAAAACCAAACTACGTTTGCATATGAATTACCCCTTGAGGAGCCGGCTTAAGTAGGTAAAGTAGCACACAACAAAGTAACGATTGTTCCAAACTCAAGGGACACTGCTGTTATTACTTGGGGACCCCTGAATCAACTGGGGCGGCGTGTAAACATGACCCATACGTATGTATAGTCCCGCGCAGTGCAGGTATTATGAGTCCTAACCTGCCCCATGTGTAAACACAATATACGGAGATTGGAATTACAAATTTGTGACTTTATATTGCTAACGTTAGTCGCTCTTTACATAGGACTTAAATAGATTTCCGCAAACCGCGGCTGGTTTTGGCAAATGTGCTTTTAAGGCCTTGCTTGTTATCTGTAGGTGGTGAAAATTGCTATAAAATTAATTGAGTTTTTTAGTGTTTACTTTGCAGAACATATAAAAAATGAAGTGGATATGAATGCAGGATGTATTGCAGGGCACAGACTCTTTCTCAAAGAGTGAGTATGGGCTAACCTGCCCCACGTGCCCACCGGGGCTTGGCTATTTCAAGCGCAGAGATATTATGTAAACATATCATAAAGAAACCTAAGTGTCTGATCACTCAGGTTTCCTCACGATATATTCCTTCATGGTAAACGAGTGGCATTGCTACCATAACTTTACAAATGTACGTAAACAAAGTCATTGGTACATGCCGGGATTCTATGAAATGAAACGAAACGAAACGAAACGAAACGAAACGAAACGAAACGAAACGAAACGAAACGAAACGAAACGAAACGAAACGAAACGAAACGAAACGAAACGAAACGAAACGAAACGAAACGAAACGAAACGAAACGAAACGAAACGAAACGAAACGAAACGAAACGAAACGAAACGAAACGAAACGAAACGAAACGAAATGAAATGAAATGAATGAAAAGGTTTTATTCAAAGTAGCACAGAAACTGCGGCTTAATGAACGTTACAATTCAAACTAGGTGTCCATTTCAAAATCTAGATCATTTAGGAGAAAAAATGGACAAAAAAACTCCTAACTTAGTCTTTTCAAAAGTCCTTAATTAACATAGTTTACATAATTATTTTGAACATAGAACTCATACATTGTACTGGCTTTCATTCCTGACCTCATTGTCATCTAAATAATCCTTTATGTTATAGTAGCCCTTTTGGCACAAAGTGTGCTTAACATATTTTTTGAACCGCGATTTTCGAACCCAGGATCTACCGAATGAGAAGAAAATTATGATCGAAATTTCAAACTGATAAGAAAATTATGATCGAAGGAAAATCACTTGGTACGGGCAAATGCGAACCGTCAGACGATATGTTAATTACGTTAAATACCTAGTATAAGAGAAACTCTTCTCGTGCTATGCAGTAATGTTGGTTCAACTTTGGTACAACAAGTAAGTATAAATAAAATTAATAACTTTTTTGGAACAATAGGAGAACAATTAGCCCAAAACATCTCAAATAATCGCTTACCCTCTTTTAAATCTGCTACTTACTGCTTACCACCATTTTTGGATAAATCTTTTGCTCTGCTTAATGTCACCGATTCTGAGATGGAACGAACCATAAAAAATCTCAAAACTGACTGCGCAAAGGGTTGGGATGATATTCCTTCTCTACTCATAAAACAGGGTAGTAAAACTCTTGTGCCGATAATAACAAAAATTTGCAATCTTTGTTTCGATTGTGGTATCTTTCCCAAAATTTTAAAAAGATCTCTCATACATCCAATCTACAAGGATGGAGATAGAGATAGTGTGAATAACTATAGGCCAATTTCAGTTCTCCCTGCTCTCTCCAAAATCCTGGAAAAAATTCTGAACAACAGGCTTGTTAATTTTTTAGAAGAAAATAACTTAATTTCCTCAGCCCAGTTTGGCTTCAGATCAGGCTTGTCCACTGAGGATGCCGTTTCACAATTAATGCAGAGAGTTTCAACGAGTTTAGATAAAAAGTCAAAATGTTTATCAATATTCTTGGACTTGAAAAAGGCCTTCGATACGGTCTCTATCCCCATCCTTGTGGAGAAAATGGAGAGGATGGGTATTCGTGGAGTAAATATTTATAGGGATTATCTAATGGATAGGGAACAACGAGTTAAAATTAACCTGTTTACAGCGACCGATCGTTAAAAGATCAAAATAATGTATCAAAAGTACCCTCGATTTAAAAATGTTAACTAACGGAAAACGTTCACTTATTGTTATTCAATTGTCGCAGTGATCGTCTGACGGTGTTTTAGCATAGTCATAATAAACAAATAAGTGTTATTTTGAAGTGAATTTGTGGTTTACCTAGTACAAGTTGAATAAACATTTGTCATGTCTTCAAAAGGTAAGTTTTGATAAATTTGTCTTTGAATATAATAAACTTAGTGTTTGTTATTGACAAATATATAACCCATAAAGTAACCCCATGCCATAATATTGCATAATTGCCTTCCTTTTTATAATGAGATATGATGATAACTTTCATGATCGTTATAAAGATCAGTAGTAATATGGGGATGCATTTTGTATTTCCAGACCAAGGTGTAACAAGCCATTGTCTCTGAATGAAATCATTGACGAATTGGAGCAATTAGACGTTGAAGCCCCAGTTCCAAGAAAGATAAATATATTGCCACCAGATAACGCTAATGCTGATGTCACAGATGAAGATTCTGGTGATGAGGAAAATGTTATTTTGTCCAATCTTCCAGGTTTGATATAGATCTTATAAATTTTGTAGAAATCTTGACGTATTTCTCTTACGCTGAGTTGTTGTTACATATTTTATAACTTTCTAGGTTCACAGCTAAGAGCCCATGCAGAGGTAGAATACATGTCCTCGGACATTGATTCAGACAGTGATTCGGATAGTGTGCCTTTAGCAAAAAGAAGTCGAACCACCCAAGAAGCCTTGGTTGGAGCTGGTGTGATTTTGCGTTTTGCTGATCATCTACAATTTCGTCACCCAGGTGCACCTTGTCACCTGTTTTTCGATAATTTTTTCTCCTCTATTTCGCTTTTTCACGAATTGAGCAACAGAGGTCTCAAGGCCACTGGAACAATTCGTGAAGACCGTACAAAAAAGTGCTCTTTGCCCTCCAATAAAGAGTTCAAAAAGACAGACAGAGGCACCTTCATGTACCGGTCTAGCCACCCAGCAAATATTTTAGTTTGCAAGTGGAATGATAATAATGCAGTAACAGTTGCGTCCAATTCCGATATCATTGAACCCATACATAAAGTTAGACGTTTCTCGCAGCAGCAGAAAAAGTATGTATTCGTTGATCAGCCTGCAATAATAAAAAGCTACAACGAAAATATGGGAGGTGTTGATAGGTCCGACCAAAACATAGGTCTATATCGTACATCTATCCGTGGCAAGAAATGGTGTTTTTCATTATTATGCCACTGTTTGGACATGGCCACTCACAATGCATGGCAACTTTATAAAAGTAATGGAGGAGAGTACGATCATCTTACATTCCGAAGAACTATAGCCAGGAGTATCTTAGAAACACATAAAAAAAGTGAAAAGCGCGGTCCGTGTCCCTCGCCTAGAAACTATCGGGAAAATTGTCGCTTTGACAGAATTGATCACCTAATAGTGTACGGAAACTCTCAGCTTCGATGTGCGCTTTGCAAAAAGAATACAAACTTTACTTGTCAAAAATGTGAGATCCATTTGCACCCAAAAACATGTTTCAATACATACCACACTGTATACGTACCTACCTAATAATAATTTTGTTATTTTACATAATTTTCCAAATAAAAATAAAAATGTTTTGCTAGTAACATTTTCATGTTTTTCTCATACATAGGTATACAACACGTTCGCCAAACGAGTTCTTATATGGGCGATATCCTACCAGCCTATTACTACTGATCGTTAAAACGATCCTAATTTTCCAAGCTTTCCAGAAAACCCTGCTTTTTTTTGGTATTTTTCCCTTAAATTGGTTGCACACTCGGGAGAGTGGCTGGTATTCACAACACAGGTTTTTTGCCTACTGTGAACACCATTCTACACCAACTATGCCATAATAATAAATATGTACCTACCTATTACTGTACCGTGTATCTTGTAAAATTGATTCAATAAAATTATCTTATCTATCTTAAAAACTTGTGCACGCAGACTATATAAAAGAATGAAAGAATAAACATTAATGGTCAATATCATGCATCGCACGCAAGAATAAAGGCCTGCGTAGACGAAAAATGTCCTCCGAGTACCTGCTTGTCGCGGACTCAACGCCTACGGTGTGCGGTCATTCGTTCCCCGGAAATTGAGTGAAGCGTATGCTATATGCTATATAACTCGATCGCGTTAACGTAAACTCATATTTCTATGGCATCGAGGAAGCGCCTTTTAGCGACTAGTATGGAAATTAAAATTGCTGAGTGCGAGTTGTAATGGTTTACGTTGAGAAGTGAACATGTTACCAGCCAAAACACGAATAAACGCGAGTGCGAGTTGTACTGTGACAGCGTTTTGCCAGTTCGAACGGTTAACTTACTTATACTCACTACTCAATGCTCGATTAACGCGGTAGTAAAGTTATTCGATTAGATCTGTCAAACTCGCACTAATCACTCTGAGATTACATTGTGTTGTAATTTACATAAAGTTAAAAAAGAAAAGGCGTTTTAAAATAAAACACCGAACTTTTGTCCAGTCCGGTCTCTTGGTGTCCTCGGTACCTTGAGGGACTTTTTGTACGGGGTACTTTTAGTCCTTCGTGTGCGTTATTCGATACATTTTATAAGATATCTATATTGACGAACAAAAAAGTACCCGGGGGATAGTCCCTCGTCTGCGCAGGCCTTAAACGTTCTTGATGGCACGCCACAATTCCACTAAAAAGTAATATTTACATACAGGTACAAACATTGCTTCTTCCCTAGGATACTCTGTGTCGTGGGAACCAGAGACAACGACATCACAAACATGTAAACATCCAAGACCCGGGGGTTGTTTTTTTGTGCCCATCCGGGGTGGTTCGAACCCGGTTAAAATAATTATAAATCTTAATTTGTTAAGACAGGTCTTAACAAATTATGATTTATAAAGGTGTGTTGGGAGAAGAAGAAATTCGTGGCTCAGAAACATCAGGGAATTTCCATTCCCTGATGTTTCTGAGCCTGATATGTACAGCCAGTGTCGAAAATCTGTTTCGTTTTTCCAATTTTTTCATCTTTTTTTATCCTGCTGCTGTTGCAGCTCGACGATAAGACAACAAAGTGTAATAGTTGGTAACCGATCGCACCGAAAGCAAAATGGCGACTGAGCAATCAGTGCTACCAATTCTCTTACGCGTCAAGTTAATGTGAACGCTCAATAGTATGTAGTATGTATTAAATAGTCTGTGGTAAAGGAAAATACAGACTCCTAAATACAGACCACAAAATATCTAGACAACACACTTCCAGACTTTGAACAGTGTTTTAGAGTAACTATGTTTTAAAAATAAATACTTGAACGGATATAATATTGGAGTAAGTACTTAGGCTGGAAAAGAACAATCTCGAAAATTTTAGAGTAAGATTTCTTTGAGACCCTTGGGTAGGAAGGACCATGACATATTCCTTACTAAAATTCGCTTAGCAGAGACCCTACATATATAAAAATTTCGGAAATAAAATTATGTGAACTGAAACTGGGCTTTTAGTGAAAAAAAAAATATCACTCACCGACTATCATGTTGGCGGAAGCCACTTTGGTATCCTCTTCTGTTTTGTCCGCAGTTGAATTGTTTTTGACAGGTTTCAACGCCGTCTCCTCTGTAAAGAAAAAAAATATATTGTTTACTTTTTAATCACACTAACTTGTAAAATTTAACGGGTCTCATCGTTATTATCACAGTCATAAAAAATTCTAGCTTCTACGGTGCCTACAATCTTATTAGTGATATCGGGCGGGGAAGCGATTTTTGACAGGCAGTGACAATATTAACATTACTCGGTGTTGAGCACCGTATAGGCGGTATTACTTTTCTTTTCCAAAAAAAATAAATCGATATTAACCCTTGTATGGCCCCACTGCTGGGGCACGGGTCTCTTCCATCATAGCAGGAAGGTTAAGCTATATTCCACCATGGGGGCCAAGTCGGGGTTGGTGGAGGATTGTAAGATAGTCGCGAGCCTTACTGTCAGAAGTTATCAAGCCACCTATAAGGCCTCTGACATAGTTTAACGACTGCCATTAGATGACAGCCGGCACCAACGGCTTAACGTGCCTTGCGAAGAACGGAAGCGCTCGGAAAAAATGCCACTAGCAGTAGTCAAGGCAATACCACCCATCCAGCACCTGACTGCGCCTGTTGTTGCTTAACCCAAGAGACTGATTTCAATTGCTCGGTTCCCCTAGGACACGAGTGCTTCAAAAAAACTTTGGATCTGCAATACTGCAAACAAACTGTTTACTTGACACTAGACATTGACATAATATGAACTTGAACTAAATTTAAAAACTGACAATATGTATTAAAAATAATATCTTTAAAAAAAAACTAAATAATAAAAAGGTTTGTCGCCAACACAAGTCAACTATCATCCATCTTCCACATAACTCACTCCTGGTTTATGACAAATTTTAATAACCGGTAGCGAGCCATGTGATGACAGTTGACGAAGAATTTTGAGAACATTATTTTGTAATAAGCCGACGCCAAGCAATCAAGTGGACTATTAAATGTTAAGGTTTACAAGCAGTGACGATATAAACAAACCTGCAGCGAGCCATATGGATGTTGATGGTTGACGGGTAACTTTTATATTGTCACCTGTAAAACTTTTCGAACATTTAATTTTCCACTATCGATTGCGCGTCGTCTTGTACAAATGTTCCACTATCCATTGCGTTCTACCGGCTTAATTCAAAATGTTCTTCTGTCAACGGCTCGCACTCAATTTATTACAAATTATACAATCGACGACTCGCTAACGGTTTTGTTTCATAGATAACTTCTTATACTATTTTAATTTTTAATGCACTAACCCGTGCTAACGAACAAATTTAAAAAAACTAAACTAGATAACTTCTTATTGCATAGCTAGAAGATTTCGTATATCTAAGTAATGCCACAAAATTGGCAATATCATCGCTTAGGTATTAAAAATTTAGTCAGTAGGTGGCATGAACATAAATTAAGGAATCAATAATATAGTAGTATGAAAATTTGGAAAGAAAACAACAAGTATATATAAACGAGAAAGATTGCAAGTACCTATAGTTAGGTATTAAGTAACGCACATAATATCTTTAAACATTTTGAAATTTTATTTGCTGTCACTATGTATTACGTGCAACGAGGTGTCTAATCTAAAATTCTTAGAATCATCAAATCACAGTTTATCATCAATCTTAAGATAGACCGAGGGCAACTCATTTAACATACGCTGTCCGGGGCGTACTACCCGTCGGAAATATCTTCGCACTTCACTCCATCGTCCCCATATTCACACTTTACCCCCGTCGTAGTCCCGTGGTAATACTATTACTGGGATCCAAGAAAGATTCATCTATCTACTACGGACGCGACTCGTCCTTAGACTACACGCTCAGTCTAATAATTTGTATCTATGTAATAAGATGATTTATACAGCAACCAGTGGCATTCTTCACTCACACTAGATTAGTCAAGTGACCACTCGGACACTGCAGTTCCTGGGACATTGTTTTTTAGATATACCGTCTTGACAGCTTAGCTGGCTTTCATTCTTATAATTATAATAATACACACAAAGTTTTAACAGAATTATAATAAACACTCGTGGCCTAGTGGAACGAGTGATTGGAATCAATATTTATATAGCAACAGCCGCGGTCAGATGCTAGTTGGGTCCCGTGACTACCGCTAGTGGCATTTTTTTGGAGCGCTTCCGTACTTCGCAAGGCACGCTAAGCTGTTGGTGCCGGCCGTCATGTAATAGCAGTCGGGAAGCGATGTCAGAGGCCTTATGGGCGACTTCATAAATTCTGACAGTGCTGCTGTCTAACAATCCCCCACCAAACCGGATTTGGCCCCCATGATGAAATGTGGCCTAACATTCCTGCGATGCAGGAAGGGACCCGTGCCCCAGCAGTGGGGACATACAAAGGGTTGATATCATATCATATAAACACTACAACAGTTGTTATATGCCTCTATTTCGTAGTCTCTAAGCACTAACAGTACAATTTCATGCGAATGGTACAACGCGTGTAAATTAAATCAGCATCTCTCGCGATGGAGATCGACCGGCGAAACGCCAAGTTGCACTTGTTACACCACTGTAATGTGATTGGTTACCTATAATGTCAATGAGACAATCATTACCGTACTAATATGATTCTATTAAAAACGACTTTGCTTTTAGAGACTGGCCCCCCGGAGGTAAAGTGAGACGTGCACTGGTTTGGGGAAGCGAGGTGACTGTACATTTCCGACGCGTAGTAAGTATGTAATTAAACTTTTTCTCCTTTGGCACCTTTGAGATGCGCGATATGTTTTCAAAATAGGAGTGAAATAATCAAACATTTAATGGAGTGAGGCGAGTATCTGTCTGGTGTCTGGTGAGTATATTGACACACCTGTGTAAAGATATAAAAAGGTCCTCATAAAAAAATAATGTCATAAGTCGTGGATTTCTAGTATATTTACTGTCAAAATCTGACATTTTAACGCCACAAATCGTTCCATCATACGTTCGTTCATCGTAGCATTTGGAATAAATTAACAATGTTCCAGAGTGCTTAGTGCGAGTTTGACAGATCCCATCGAATAACTTTACTACCGCGTTAATCGAGCATCGAGTAGTGAGTATGAGTAAGTTAACCGTTCGAACTGGCAAAACGCTGTCACAGTACAACTCGCACTCGCGTTTATTCGTGTTTTGGCGGGTAAACGTGTTCACTTCTCAACTTAAACCATTACAAGTCGCACTCAGCAATTTTAATTTCCATACTTGTCGCTAGGTGGCGCTTCCTCGATGCCATAGAAATATGAGTGTACGTTAACGCGATCGAGTAGTTAAAAAACTCGCACTAAGCACTCAGCAGGTGAAAAAGCAACCTTGCCAATCAAACTAACGTCACTTATAGAAAAAAAAATCCTTAAGTTATAGTAGCAAAACCACTTGCTAATTGCGAAGGACACAGTGAGGAAACCTGCGTGCCTGAGGTGTTCAAATACCACAGCACTTGAAATTGCCAATCCGCGGTGGCCAATTGTGTTGAATAAGCCCATACTCTCTCTTTCTGAGAGAAGGCATATTATTATTATTATTAATACTTTATTGCACCAAAAAATTGTACAATGCGGCGAACTTAATGCCATAAGCATTTTTTACCAGTCAACCGCAGGAGGTAGAACGAAAACTTGGCAGGCGTGCAAAAAAAAAAAAGGAAAAAGACAACCTTCCACATTATTATATACTTACACATATAATACACTAAACGTATATATTAAAATAATAGTATATAAATAAATATATATATATACATACTCATCACATTACATACAAATATATATATATATATATATATATATATATATATATATATATATATATATATATATATATATATATATATATATACATAAACATCACTATAAAATACATATGATATGTACACACTGTAAGAGACAAGGAATACCATATAAATTACCATACATATGAAATCTAAATATAATGAATAGGGAGGACATACATCGGAAAGACTCTTCACATAAGGAGTGGCTAAGGGAGTTTGGGGTAGCACTTCTCGAGAAAGTGTTCCCGGGCAAGAGCCTTGAAAGAATTTCGAGATGGGGCTTTACGGATATTATCAGGCAGGGCGTTCCAGAGACGAACGACTGAGACGCAGAAAGAGCTAGAGATGAAACCAGTATGGTGAGAGGGTGTATAAAGAAGAAGATTTTGGGAGGAACGGAGTTCTCTGCTATGTGTGCAAGATAAAAAAGCAAATTGAGTCTTAAGATATTGAGGAGTGTTGGGGTCGTTGAGGATAGAGTTAGAGTTGCATATGGTCTGCAGTGGGTCGTATATACGCTACATAAAAAAAAATAGAATAATAACCTATCTACATTTACCTACTAGGCATTTGCAATAAATAAGGTTCCAGTTTGGTTAATCGAATAGTAGCGAACAGTCGAGAAAATTTATAGGTCCATTACTCGGCCGAAAGTGAATTTGTGGCTTCAATTCACCTTTACGGTCAACCCGATAAAGACCCTTACACTTTAAATTTCCGTGTGCCTTACGCGGTTAGTGTGATGACGATTCACTGCCCAGCTTAGGTTACGTATTTATTTATTGTGTTTCCTATTTATTTTCATCATTAACCCATTATGTCCCCAACGAGGGGCACGGGTCTCTTCTCTAAGGAAGGTATAGGCTATACTCCACCACGAGGCCAAGTCCGGATTTATGGAGGCTTGCAAGATTAGTGGCTGGTCTTATTGTCAGAAGTTTTCAAGCCACCCTTATAAATTTATTCATATACTTTAATATCATAGCCACTATAATAAACATAACATGACCTCTCGAATATACCCCAGAGGGGTAGGCAGAGACCAGGGACTGCCTCTTGCCACGAACCTGACAGATCACCGCCATTCATCAATCTTCATAAGTCGTACATGCAAGCTCCAGTTCCTAGTACTTTTATAGTAACCGCCTTTGCTAGTTAATTAACTATAATAAACTTATAAAAGTGAACAACAAATATCTAAATGTCAGTGATTTCCGCGAAAAACGGCTGTTTTTGGCCGTTTTTAGCGATTGTGATTAAAGTCTAGATTCTAGGCTGTAGGTTCTAAAAATAGTTGTAGAGACATGTTAAATGAGTAAATTTAATATTGTAAATTGCAAAGCCTGCTATATCTTGTCTCCAAAACTTAGAGGCAAGGTTAGATTTTTATGCAATATTTTTTTCTTATTAATAATTGTTTCGTGTAATAAAGCGCTCGTGGCCTAGGCGAACCGAGTGATTGGAATCAATCACTTGGTTAAGCAACAACAGGCGCGGTCAGGTATGGGATGGGTGAGCGTCCCGTGACTACCGCTAGTGGCATTTTTCCGAGCGCTTCCGTGCTTCGCAAGGCACGTTCAGCCGTTGGTTCCGGCTGTCATATAATGGCAGTCGTTAAGCCATGTCAGAGGCCTTATGGGCGGCTTGATAACTTCTGACAGTAAGGCCCGCCACTGTCTTACAATCCTCCACCAACCCGGACTTGGCCCCCGTGCACGGTGGTACCGTAGTAGGTCATAGGACTCGGATGGCAATGACTGAGCTAAGCCATGATATCTGGCTCAGTTACCCACTAATTGTCATACTACCTGAGGGTATAAAAGGTTTCGCAATCTATTGTTCCCAACATTCCTTTTTCGGCATCCGAAGTGAACACAAGTAATTAGTCATCAACCTGTTATCACCAAGTGCTTTAATTAGCCCAAGACGCGACGCGTGTGTTTAAGTTCCAACTTGTCTGTGACCTGCTATTTTACAATGGAATTTGAAGTCACAGGTATGTATTATTAATTTACTTTACTATTTTGCCTTTTCCTTCTACATTTTTTTTTTAAATAGAGTGCTACGCCAACGTGGCATTTTTTATGTATTTATGTCTGTATATTTTTTACGTTGAAGCTTTTACTTATGTTTGTACCTACTTGTACCATTCAATTTGGTATAGAAATATGGGTTACAATGTCTACTACTAGGCCTCTCCAAATTTAGCTGCGTCATGCTGCGTCTGTAAGGTGCAGCCAGGTGCTACGCCGCGCGCCTGAACGCGTAGCAGGCGCGTAGCACTTGCTACGAAACATGTATCTATTTTGATCCGCTTTTAACGTATTTTTATTTTGTTTTAGGTACTAGTATTAAGTGTTCTTTCAAAAGAATGCTTGTACTAGATACTTGGCTGTCTATTAAAGACAGCAAATCTGAACTGGAGCGTTGGCATCGAGTTTTTCGAGACCTAATACAATTGCTGCCTGATGTTGAGAATTACATTGCTGATGACTTGGAAAAAAGAGTTACTAAAGTTTGTACAAGATTGGTAGCAATTTGGAAGCAAGTCACGCGCAACCATTCTCGCATGGTCTCTAAGTACGGAGACTGGCTGAACGAAATTGAAGTTTGCGTTCTGCCAACTTGTGCAACAGTAGGGAGCCACAACACCCAACGGCCAGCAGCAGAAGCTTCGACAAGCACCCAACAGCACCAGCACAGGAAGGACTTTGAGGAATGTAGCAAGAGATCAAAACGCCGCAGGCTTGCAGAGTTAAGTAAAGTAGACAGTTCTGCGATAAATTCTTTGTTGGACGATTCTAGTCTATCTAACGCCGCTGCATCTTTAAATTTCAGCACTGACGAAGTCTTGTCTCTTATAAATGAGACAAAACTGACTAAACATCAGTATCTTTTGGTGAAAGACTTCGTTAATGCAAAATCACCTAATGCATTACCATCTTATCAAAAAGTGTTAGAAGCTAAGAAGCGGTGCTATCCATCGCAAGAGTTTATCACGGAATCATCTGCTGAAGTAGAATTACAATCATTGTTAGATCATACTGCTTGCCGGATACTAGAATCCCAAAAACCCGTTTTGAATAATATTGACCCTAATAAAGAATTTGTTTTGATTGGAAAATGGGGTTTCGATGGGAGTACGGGGCACAGCGAATATAAACAGATTTTTGGAGATTCTGGTATCGATGATGATGGCAGTATGTTTGTTACTTCATATTGTCCTCTTCAATTGGTTTGTAAGTCCAATACCTCCGACCCAGATCAAATAGTTTGGAAAAATCCGCGCCCTTCTTCCACCAGGTATTGTAGGCCTATTCGATTCCAATTTGCCAAAGAATCCAAAGACCTTTCTGTGCAAGAAGAAGCTTATTTCAAGACTAAAATTGATAGTTTACAACCGACTTCTTTCACTCACGGTGAATATGAAATAAAAGTGCAGCATTCTTTACAATTAACCATGGTTGATGGTAAAGTGTGCAGTGCTCTGAGCGATACATCTTGTAGTAGATGTTATATTTGTGGTTCAACTCCAAAAGAGATGAATGACATTGATAAATCGCTGAGCAAAACTGCAGATAGTGGTACCTATCAATTTGGACTATCTCCTCTTCACTCGTATATCCGATTCTTCGAATATTTAATTCACGTTTCTTATAGATTAGACATAAAGAAATGGCAGGTACGTTCTTCAGACGAAAAAGCTCTTCTTGCACAAAAAAAACAACATGTGCAGCAACAGTTTAGGCAGAAACTTGGTCTAATAGTCGACAAACCGCGAAGTGGAGGAAGTGGCACATCTAACGACGGAAACACTGCCAGAAAGTTTTTTTCTAACTCAGCGGTTTCAGCGGAAATTACTGGATTAGATAAAATCCTTATTGACAGATGTCATAATCTGCTGCAGTGTCTTTCGTCGGGATACAAAATTAATAACGCCACTTTTAAAGAGTATTCTCTAGAAACAGCACGTAAACTTGTTGCTACCTATCCATGGTACAACTTGCCATCGTCTGTACATAAGGTCCTCATTCATGGGTCGGAAGTAATTGAACACGCATTATTGTCAATAGGTGAGCTTTCGGAAGAGGCCGCCGAATCTTGCAATAAATTAATCAAACTCTTCAGGCGTGACAACACGAGGAAAATGTCTCGGGTTGTCACAAACACCGACTTGATACATAGACTTCTCCTTAATTCGGATCCTTATATTTCTAGTTTAAGAAGGTTACCACAGAAGAAGAAGTCTATTCTATCAAAAGAAGTATTAAATTTGTTGTCGGTTTAGGAAAAAATGTAAAAAATAAGATAGGTATTTATGTTATTTTTTACATAACTCCTATTATGTAAATATAATATTTTTTGTCCAATTGTGTGTTTGTACTTAGATGTTAGTTAAGTATTTACTTTATTTGTAATATAAAATGTAAATAGTAAGGTTTAATAGTTATTAAGTTGCAAACCTTCTTTTAAGTGTAATAAAAATGCATAATTTTGTAAATAAAATAAGCTTTTTAAGATTATTTTGTTTTTTTTTTATTGTGTTATGGCTTAAAGTATTACAAAACACCATAATAATAATAATCAGCTATGACAACGACAGTCATTATTATCGCGAAACCCTATGACCGCTACTCTTAGGGCGTGGAACCAGTGTGCCGTGGTGGAGTATAGCCTTACCTTCCTGCGATGCAGGAAGAGACCCGTGCTCCAGCAGTGGGGACATACAAGGGTTGATAACGAAATATTTTATTTCTACTTAACAAGTTCTTTTTTAATTTTATAATTTACTCAATATTTTTATACCACTGTCGGTTCTTGTTTATATTTTAGTACCTGTGTAAAAATATGAAACTTTATAGTCGCCAAATTTTAACTCACTCAATCCTTCAAAACCAGGTCCTCACTATACAGATTCCCGTCTACTGTGGGGACCAACAGCGAACCTTTGATTATTAATATCAACCATTTTCTAGATTAATACTTAAGCTAATCATAATTTTATGTAATGGGAAAAATGTACAATTTGTTAGTAGGTAAGTGGTTTAAATATTTTTTTATCTTTATCTTATCTTTAATTATTATACGCAGTACGACAACGCGAGTCGCGCGTTTTAATGACAAAAATCGTGACTTTCCGGTGCATAAATTGTCAAATTACATTCTAACGCCACGTAAGGCGTCAATGCTGTAGACATTTGCGTCAGATACTTATCTTACCTACTTGCCTCAGCATTGTCTTTCAAAATTATTGCTCTTTAATTCGGTATTTTCATTCAGTAAGTTCAAAATTAATTTGTAATTTAGTAAAATTCAATGGAGTAAATTATCCATCCGTCTAATTTATTTAATCTTACAGTTTATATGGAAAAGATGTACTTATTAACTTAATTCCGGACTCACTTCCTTGATATTTTGTCTCGACCAAATTTTGATCTGACTCCCAGAACGTCTCGAAAATAGTAGTATTAGAAATATTTCATTTTTTTCTTAGCCGCTCTGTATCCCACTGCAATGTATCCCCTCCTTTAGATAAAAAATGTAGGCCCCATTTAAAACTTTTTAACGGTCGCAGTTTTTGTTTTTATGAGAAGTTTATTTATTTACACAAATCGAGTATGCAAGCCCCTCAACTCAGACGCAATTAAGCCCCTTGATGGGATACATGTCTCGACTACCACAAGGACTTGAATTAGACATAGCGTCAGAAAGTCTAGTGGTCCTTGTGCCAGCGCCTGAAGGTTGAAAGTAGAGGTAACCAGTTCGCCCCGGTAGTATATTAAGCCCTCAGCCCAGCGTTCATCAATATGTAATAACTTCTAAAACTGACTTTTCGCTTTTCGTTGACAAGGTTTTTTTAATAATAAATACGTTGCAGAAAGTCCTATTGACATAGTTTATTTATCTCTACGTGTCCAGTTTATGAAAGAAACTAAATGTTGGACTTAAGCCCTGTCCTCGTCACGTGAGCCCAGTGTCGTCCATCGCCCTCTTCATAATTTTTGGTAATAATCTAGTGAAAATTTATTTTCAAAATATGTTAAACAAAACTAAAAGTACACTAATATTTTTTTTTAATGCACTAACCCTTGTTTAGGACAATTTTGTTTTATTACAACGTTTTAGCCTCTAAATTGGTTTTTAAAAGTACACTCACAAACAGAAAAAAGGAATGGTAATGACGTTCGATGCGTGCTTATTGAAATAATTAATTAAACGGCATGGATGAATTTAAATATCGCTATTACAATTCATCCATGATCTATGTAAAGTCGGCTTCTCACTATGGGATATAATCTATAATTTAAAAATTTCTCCTTTACAAAAGTTGGGTTTGTCGACCTCTATGGTGCAGCAGTAGCGCATCGTCCCGGGTTTGAACCCCGGCTGGGGATAAAAAAAAACCAGGCCTTGGATGTTTACATGTTTGTAATGTCGCTGTGTCTGGTTCCCGCGCCACAGGGTATCCTAGTGTGGGGCCAGAAGCAATGTATGCGCCTGTTTATAAATGTCCTTTGTCCTGCAATGGGACGTAGATATTCAGGTAAATAAACAGTTTTTGTGATCTCGGAAATCATGAAAAAAATATTTTTATGGTTTACTTTTCGTATTTTTTTTTCTTTATATCTTCTATGATATAGAAGCAACGTCACTACAATCTAAGAGAGATGCAAGTTCCCCACTAGCAGAATAAGATTTCAAAGAGGAGTAAAACTTTTTTCTTAGTTTTTAATTATAACTGGTTACTAATGTCCTTCACTAAAATTAAAAACAAAAGAAGATCAGCGTTTCTGTTGGTACCTAGTTCTTAAAACAACGTGACGTTGTGAATTTTCTTCACTTTTTAATCAGGTACAGAAAACTAATTTTAAGTCGCATTATGTACGTAATTCCTTTTGTGATGTAGGTAATTCCTGATGATGTTCCCACGACACAGGATATCCCAGTGTAGGTCTAGAAGAAATGTATGTGCCTGTATTTAAATGTTAATGTTGATGTTAAAAGACTTCTGAGTGTCTTTGTCTCCAGTTTTTACAGTTAATTGTTGATAAAAAAATACCATTTTATTTACAAGTAGCATTAGAAAATACACTTTTCGAAAACAGACGTGAGGTCTATACTTATAATTTTTTTTAACAGAATGCGACGACTTTATCGCGATGATGTTGACGTGACGTTGACCTTTAATTTGACTGGAATAAGGTGTCAACTCCTGGTAGTTAGCCAGTGTCGGCTAGGTCTACCTCACGATGGGCTGGTTGAGAGAGCGGAATGGGTGGTGAAGTGAATGGACTTACTTGGTGATGGTGGATAATGGCTCGCTTTAGCTGTTGGGCAGATGATGAGCGGTGATGGATGAGCTGATGCGTCCAGCGTACGGAGAACACTCCTGCACTGTTTACTTATAGTCTAATATTGTCAATATATTGTTCTTTGAGCTGATAAAGTTTCTTGGTCACCAAATGTCTATCACTTCACGAGAATTCGAGCCCTTATCACGCGCGTATGTCACAGTGCGAATGTGTATGCAGATGGCTGGATAAATTAGTAGCGAGCGAGCGGCACGAGCGGCGGCACCGGAACGACCAGAATAATGAACGATGAGTGACCACAGATTCATGATTACGTCGCGCGATCGATTCTCGCGCGAACAACTCCAAAGTATTTTCGACGCGAATGTAACCGGCTATATAACATCTTCTTCTTCTTCAGGCTATATTATGTAGTCCACTGCTGGACATAGCCCATATGACATAACAATGAACAAAATAGCAGTTGTCTTTGAGTTGGTAAAATAAAGTGACTTACAAAAAGATCAACGATCCGCGATTATGAATGAAATTATAGATCGACTAAACTTAAACCTTATAAACGTATATAGCAACTACTTTGCACATTGTTTTTTAATGGAATCCCGAGTCGATCCGATTCACGACGGAAGTGCCCGAGTCGACCAAATATGCTGCTTGATTGATTCCCGAGTGGACTCGAGTTGCGGCGGAAATATACGAGTCGACGATTACTGGTATCGGTTAGGCCACATAATGGTAATTACTAATCTGGATGTATAATTCGGTTAAAGCGATTTTTTGCCATTATCGCATATATTCATTAGTATCATTCACAATCGCTCACGTATAAAAAAGATACAACTCGACAACTTAAAAAATAACACTCTAATTTTATCTATAATATAAAAATTATTCGCTGAATGTGTTAGTAAGCGCAAATCTCGAAAGCAGCTGAACCGATTTGGCTAATTTTTTTTTTAGAATATTTCTTGAAGTATGAGGCTAGTTCTTAGGGAGAGAAGAATAAAAAAAAACCGGCCAAGTGCGAGTCAGACTCGCGCACCGAGGGTTCCGTACAAACCTGTATTATAGACCTGAGTATTTGGTATGAATTTCAATTTAATACCTCTACGCGTTTATGAGGAAATGGGTAGTAAGTTTAAAATTATTAAAAAAAAATATATTATGTGATGTAACTATAAATTTATAGTTTTCGTAATTTTTCCTTTATCTATGCTATAAGACGTTGCTTCGTACCAAATTTCAAGATTCTGAGTTCACGGGAAGCACCCTGTAGGTTTTGATTCCCTTGCAAGTGTCGAAAATTTGCGGCATAAACGGCTGTATCTTTTGATTGCGTTGGCTTAGAAGTTTGATTTTTTCACAGCTTCAAGGGACAGTAGACCTGAGTAATTGATATAAATTTCAGCTTCATACCTCCACGCGTTCCTGAGAAAAAGGGTCTTGACAGACGGACGGACGGACAGACGGACAACAAAGTGATCCTATAAGGGTTCCGTTTTTTCCTTTTGAGGTACGGAACCCTAAAAAGTTAAAGAATTGACTGTTAGGCGGTAAGGTCGCTGGGTCAGCTAGTTTGTAATATTTTTAGCACATTTCTATAATAAAATTTCTGAAAATGTATTAAATTTGCCTGAAACGCGGTTCAAAAAAGTGTGAAGTACTTACAGTTTGTACTAAAAGGGCTACTATAATGTTAAAGATTATTTAGATGACATTGATGTCTGGAGTTAAAGAAAATAATGCATGAGTTCTATATTTTATAATAATTGTGTAAAGTCGATTAATACAGTATCTGTGTAATTTTAAATAAATACATTGTTTGGTTGTTTTGCAATGTATTTTGGTAATTCGACACGATCTTCTACACGTTGCTACGTTTGGTGGCCAGAAAGTTGTTACAAACTCGCGTAATTGAACTTTCCCTTGTGCAAAACGAATATAAACAAGATATTTTGTGAAAACTTTTCGTCGGTCACACTTTCGCAGGCGATTAAGAAAATGGAAAATAGGCCACTTAGCTTTAATGGAACACAAAAAACTTTACAAGATCTTTTCACGGGAACCGTTTTTAACCGACTTCAAAAAAGGAGGAAGTTATCAACTCGACGCGTAATTTACTTATTATTTCTTTTTTCACTATGTTCGTATATCGTATAATGTATGTTTCTCACTATGTATATCTTCGTCAAATCTTAACCGATTGCGATTTTTCTTTACTATTCACTAAAAATCGTCAAATAAAATAAAAACCGATGACTACACTAAGGCACTGAAAACGGAGAAATACTTTAAACGAATATCAACAGAAGTCGGTTTAAAGTTTATACTGTATATTTGAGTTTTTGCACCGCATCCCACTACCTACTAATTAAACTACCTACTGCTTAAATAAGTACTAGTTAATTTCCATAAGTATGGAAACACAATTCCTGAAAACTCTACAAAATCGATCACTAAAGTAGTCTGTGGTGGAGATTTTATAAAGAAACGACGAAACCACAGATTAAAAAATGCCTTTCAGAGTGTTTCAATAGAATCGTGTTTTTATAAATACGTAATGCCTTCAGTATTTTAAACGGTGATAGGTTATGAAAATATCAGTTTAATTTCCTTTTCCTTTCTTTTTGTGTGCAATTATTCCAACACTTCCACATACGATTATATTATTTTTGTTGCACTAACCCGTGCTGAGGACAATTTAAAAAAACCTATTGAGAGCCTAAAAATTTCGCCCATGCCGGGATTCCAACCCGCGGCCTCTGACTGACCGTACCAGCGCTCTCCCAACTGAGATAATGGGCAAGTGCCGGCATCAGCGAAATGTCGAACCTCTTTACAATATTCTCTGTACTATTTACAGGCAACGTCATGTGGCTGAAGTAATTTGCATCACTTGCAGCCCCGAGTACCTACTTTGCAGTTAGGTTTTACATCGGAATTATATCGCTGTACCCACATGATTATATTATTTTCGTTGCACTAACGCGTGCTGACGACAATTTTAAAAACCTATTTAGAGGCTAAAAATTACGCCCATGCCGGGACTCGTGCCCACGACCTCTGGCTAAGCATACCAGCGCTCTCCCATCTGAGCTAATGGGCAACTCCAACACAAACAACACATCCACACGACTATACTACAAGTTTTGCAATGCATACATATATATATATATATATATACACCATTACATGCACTCTGCTAAGTGACTGAACCAGAAACCCTAACCCAAGACCTAGGTCATAGAGCTGAGCAGAAGCTGTAGGGAGTAGACTTAAATACAACACAACCACGGGCCCAATCTCAAGCTAGGATACTCTGCACTACGTTAACCAGGTAATGACATCACAAACGTGGAAATACACCCAGACTGCGGTCATTTGTAGGTACAAAAAATAATTTCATTTATTTCATTTCGATTCGACATCAATCCTTGTACGTCCAAACTTCTGAGGCACGGGTCTCTTCTTGCATCGCAGGAAGGTTAGGCCATACTCCACCACGGGGGCCAAGTCCGGGTTGGTAAAGGATTGTAAGACCGTGGCGGGCCTTACTGTCAGGCGATATCAAGACACCCGACATGGCTTAACGACCGCCATTATATGACAGCCGGCACCAACGGCTTGGCGTGCCTTGCGAAGTACAGAAGCGCTCGAAAAAAATGCTACTAGCGGTAGTCACGGGACGGTCACCTATCCTGCACTTGACCGCGCCTGTTGTTGCTTAACTCAAGTGATTGATTCCAATTACTTGGTTCAACTAGGCCACGAGCGCTTCTTCATTTCATTTCCATGAAATAAACCCATCTACAACATAACAAAACACTTCTACACACGGTAACAATAATTATTTTGTTTTGAACATGGCATGAATCTGGGGATTTTGTTAAGTCCCCTATAATTACGAGCCTTGCCAAATAAAAACTTCGATCGTAATGAAAAATTAAGGCGAAAAAAGCTTAATACAAATTACGCTGACCTCAATAATTTGTTAAGAAAAGCTAAGGAAAAATTCCAAACAGTCTCAGAAGAAGCAATAAATTACGTTTTAGTTCACGAGGCACGTCTAATATTTAAATGATGATAGATTGGCCCATTGAGAAGGCAAATCAAAGGTTTTCATCAAAATATTCTCTGAAAATATCACAGAGACCATCCTTGAACTAGAACTTTCCTAAGCACTACACATTATTGAATAGCAACCAGATTAGCTTACTTTATGTTAGGTAATTTAGGGCTGTTTTTTCAACAGTCAGATAACTTTTATCTGAGGAATAAAAATGGCGGTTTGACATAATTTTCATACATAAGCTGTCAAACCGCCACTTTTATTCCTCAGATAAAAGTTATCGGACTATTGAAAAATCAGCCCTTAATCATATAGCAAATCAATAATGGACCATATTCTTTTTCTACCTTCCCATCCGTCACAAGTGTGTGTGTGTGTGTGTGTGTGTATATCCGACAGGTTTCGATTCGATTCCCGGCTGGGGACAAAGAAAAAAAAAAGGCCAGATCTTGGATGTTTACATGTTTGTGATGTCGTTGTTTCTAGTTCCCACGACACGGTATCCTAGTGTGGGGCCAGAATCAATGTATGTGCCTCTATGTAAATGTTATGTTATGTTAATTTACAGTTAACTCGGTATACTTATAATTTATAGTAACTGTACAAAGTGTAGAAACATCAACTTATGGCATTTTACCAGTTGACCCGCAGGAGATACAGGCGAGGGTAAAATTGGGGTAGTTTCGTCACGTGAGAATATTCTCGAAGGACATCCAATCAGCCATCAAAAACGTTTTGTTCAAAATACCAAAGAAACTACGGCTTAATCAACGTTACAAGTTAACTCTGGCGTCAATTTCCATATCTAGTCCAGGAGAAAAAATAGATTAAATTAGATTAGAACTCTTTATTGTACATACCAGAAAACAAAATACATAAATAGACAAAAAATCTCATAACTAAGTCTTTTCAAAGTCCTTAATTAACAAAGTTTACATAATTATTACAAAAATTAAATCATGCATTGTACTGGCTTTAAGCCCGACATCATTGTAATATAAAAAATCCTTTATGTTACAGTAGCCCTTTGCCACAATGTGTACTTTATACATTTTTAAATTTGATATCAGAGCACTATCTGTCATACACCTAGGATTCTCTTACATAGGTACCTTCACCATTCAATCCCATCCGCAAACACATCGCACTCTGGTGCTTCAGCGAACAGGGAGAAGAGTAGCCGAGTAGCAGTAGTGAGACTTAAAGTGGAGATGAACTTTAAGTCTCACTACTGCTACTACTACTGAAGTGGGAACTTAAAGTGGACACTTGGCTAGAAGGGAAGACGGCCGGTGGGCCAGGGCAGTATCGGAGTGGTGGCCAAGGGAGGGAAGGATCAGGTTGGTAGGCAGACCACCGACACGGTGGTCAGACGACATCGTGAGGGTTGCGGGTCAGAGATGGATCAGGTTAGCACAGGACCGTTTGGAATGGCGCAATAAAAAGGAGGCCTATGCCCAGCAGTGGGTTGATGTGAGCTTATTATAGATAGATAGATAGATAGTCTAGATTCTCTGCCCATCATCATCAACCCATTATGTCCCCACCGAGGGGCACGGGTCTCTTCCCTGAGGAAGATATTCCATATAGGCCATATTCCACCACGGGGGCCAAGTCCGGATTGGTGGAGACTTGCAAGACTAGTGGCTGGTCTTACTGTCAAAGGTTTTCAAGCCGCCCTAAGGCCTCTGACTTGGCTTAACGACTGCCATCTATCGACGGCAGCCGGCACCAACTGCTTAACGTGCTTTGTGAAGCACGGAACCGCTCGGAAAAATGTCACTAGCGTTAGTCATGGACGGTTTACCCATCCGTGCCCTGAACGCGCCCTGTATTGACCTTCGTGATGGTTTAAGATCACTCAAGCAGCCGGGGCTACGAGCGATTCATACATAATATGCTCATAGATATACTGTCTAACAACTGTCAGGATGTTAGTTTCTTTAAAGAAATCTCTTAACGAATCTCTACCGCCTAGTCTCTGCCCATATCTACTCATAATGTCTCGTTGAGTTACTCAATTCTCCATTCAGCCAGAGGGTATCGCGGCCTGTACTAGTGTACTATCGAAAGCCCATTATTGCAAATCCAAGGGATCAGTCGCCATCTGTTTGATGTACAGTGTAACAATTCAAATCCAATTCGAATCCAATATCCTGCCGCCTCGATAAAACCACATTTGGGTCACTTGGTTCGTATATCGTCCCTTTATCGTATTGTTATTGAGTAACCGTAGAATATGTTCGAGATTTTATGACCTCGAGCGTGGATTGTGTGAATAAAGTGTATTTATTATGTCATCCCTAACGACCGTTACGTCTGCTGATGTAGGGCTGAGAATATTATATTCCAAGTAATTAATTTCTAGTAGGTATAAGTGATTGTTGTGTCTTATTTAGCTTGAAGACAAATAAATATATTCTATTCTATTCTAATTTGTCAAATATAATTATATTCTTTTTAATGCACCAACCTGTGCTAACGACAATTTTATAAAACCTATTTATTTGAGTCGCCCATTAGCTCAGTTCGAAGAGCGCTGGCACAGATAGCCAGAGGTTGCGGATTCGAATCCGGGCATGGGTGGAATTTTTAGTCTCTAAATAGGTTTTTTAAAATAGTCAAATATACTTTATTTTTAGGGTTCCGTACCTCAAAAGGAAAAAACGGAACCCTTATAGGATCACTTTGTTGTCCGTCTGTCCGTCCGTCCGTCTGTCAAGACCCTTTTTCTCAGGAACGCGTGGAGGTATGAAGCTGAAATTTATATCAATAACTCAGGTCTACTGTCCCTTGAAGCTGTGAAAAAATCAAACTTCTAAGCCAACGCAATCAAAAGATACAGCCGTTTATGCCGCAAATTTTCGACACTTGCAAGGGAATCAAAACCTACAGGGTGCTTCCCGTGAACTCAGAATCTTGAAATTTGGTACGAAGCAACGTCTTATAGCATAGATAAAGGAAAAATTACGAAAACCATAAATTTTTAGTTACATCACATAATATATTTTTTTTTAATAATTTTAAACTTACTACCCATTTCCTCATAAACGCGTAGAGGTATTAAATTGAAATTCATACCAAACACTCAGGTCTATAATACCTTTAAGCTGTAACATGTCGTAATGAACGAACTTTGTAAACCTTGCAGGTTTGTACGGAACCCTCGGTGCGCGAGTCTGACTCGCACTTGGCCAGTTTTTATTTAATTTGGGAACACGTACACGTCAGCTGTAAGAAAAATTTATCATATTATGAAGAGAATTAAAACATAACATTAGCCTTTGCATCTACGTAATGAGATAATTTATACAGCGTCCAGTGGCATCTTCAGGGACCACTCGGATGCTGTAGTGCCTGGGACATGGTTTTAGATGGTGTAGGCTTGCCCAGCACCTATACCATCCTGACAGGCTAGCCCACAGGAAAGACTAGTCAATACGTGCGCAGCCAACCAAGCCACGGGCTTCCTTACGATGTTTTCCTCCACCGTGGCATTGCGACTATTGAGGATAATCATAAATACGTCCTGAAATGTGTAATACCGAAGGGAAATTGTAAATATTTGCAACTTCCAAGGTTTCCTCACAGTAAAAAAGAGGTTTTCGATGGCCTTGATAGGCAGTCGGACGGACCCTTTCGGAGCACTTGGTCCATATTATCAAAATGACTAATCAGCTAAAATAACTGCAGTATCAAAACGTCCATAATATACAAATGACCGAAAATAACATAACATTTACATACAGGCACATACATTGCTTCTGGCCCCACACTAGGATACCCTGTGTCGTGGGAACCAGAAACAACGACATCACAAACATGAAAACATCCAAGACCTCGGTTTTTTTTTGTACCCAGCCGGGATTCGAACCCGGGACCTCTTGCATGGTACGCAGACGCGCTACCACTACGCCACAGAGGTTGTCTGTGTTAGTATCAAAATGACTAAAATAAGTAAAGTATAAAAACGTCCCAAATATCCGTTTCAAATAACAAAATGGATCTTGTCGGTGCATACCAACACTATTCAACCCCATCCACCCAATACACCCTTTCCAGTTAGCGTTATCGGACGGATAGCAGAATAGGATACACCTAAGGATTCTTTGTTTTCAATTTAGGTACGGCTTGGAACTCTAAAAATAGGTTCGAGCTATCACCCGCCACTGCTTGTTCCTATCTAAAAGTAATTGACTTGTAACGCTTACCGAGTTAGAAGTGTCATTGAAGGATCAAATAGGTGACCGCAACTCTAGACTGTGTACTTTGTCCCCACTCCAAAAACGGATGAGTCCAATCAGTCACACGGGACGCTCGCTTGCATCAACAAGATACCCGTATACGCGCCTCAAATTGCTCAAAGGCTCAGTGTCTATTTGTGCAGAGAGCTATCACTTACTTGACAGGCATACTGCATGACTTTTTAGTCACTAGCCATTTTTTTCCTAGACATTATAACTATTATAAGACTGCACATAAAAATATGTATCGTAATAAGACTCGATTAAAAAAATAATTTGTGACTATTAATTACAATATTAATAAATAGACAAAATTTGACCGGCGTGCAACTCAGATTACAAAAAAAAATATTAAAGTATTGTTTTTACAACAGACACACACATACATACACACAAACATGTCCGTATGCAACGCGCGCGGGCTTACTTAACAATACAATATTCTACTGGCAATAACGGGTTTGACGTTCATTAACAAAATATTAATGGATTATGTGGATAAGAAGCTAACAAAGCCACAGCCATCCCTAATTTTGTTAAGAGAGCAAACACTTACAAAGTCGAGTGGGTCTATTGTACACCTGTCTCAAAGAGGCCGATACGGAACCCCCGAAATACAAAAGTAATTAGACGATTGTCGAACGAAAACGGCACTGTCCCTCTACTCTGGACGCTAATTTAGCCAATTTGCGTTACAATGGGGAACTTAGTCAATGCGTCATGCGTGCGTCAAGATTTATGGAGCCTATAAGGCTGGGCGCATGCTGAGACGCAGGCGACTCAGCACAGCTCAGCACAGTTCAGTACAGGGCAGGGCAGTTGAGGCAGACATAGGCCCACCGCATGCTGCGACGCAACTATTCGCTCCATTCCTTGGCAATTCACACCCATAATAACTCTTTCAATGTCTTTTTTAGTCTGGATGATTTGTATCATACAAACTAAAAAAGGTTCACAGCGAACTAATTCAATTAAATGTTCTATCATTGCAACAAAATTGTTAGTAAACACACATCGACGTGCACGCTTCGCGCAGAAATCTGTGCCGGCACTACAACGAGACACAGAGCAGGACAGACACATGTCTGCGTCGAACGTGCCTGCGCCGCAGCGTACGTAGCTCAATGACGTTCCATGCTTTACAAAATCTGCGCTGCGCTGTGCTGCGTCGCCTGCGTCTCAGCATGCGCCCAGCCTAGACGTCCTATAACCTGTTGTGTCCTGCCACAGGCCTTCTCTCAGAAAGAGAGAGAGATTTTTGAACTAAAACTTTCGTAAGCACAACACATTGTAGACTTTTAGTCCGGATTTATTTACGGGTGTTGTTATATCGTAAAAGTCCGACCAGGTTTCGCTCCGATTCGCAGAGCTTAATCATGGTGAGCAGAGACGGAGCTCGCGTCGTCGGTTGCTTGTCTCACACTACGGGCAAGCGCGCGGCGCGCCCTGTTCTGCTACCGCTGAGCCATCGATTTTTCGGTTTTTCATACAGCGTATCGGTGCGAAACCTGGTCGGACTTTTCCGATATAACAACACCCGTAAGTAAATCCGGACTAAAAGTCTACAAGAGAGAGAGAGAGATAGAGTATGCGCTTATTTACCACGCGTGCCCACCGCGGATTGGCACTTTATAGCGCTGAGCTGGTATTTGAACACCTCAGACACTCAGATTTCCTAACGATGTTTTCCTTCACAGCCAGCGAGTGGTATTGCTACTGTAACTTCATAAAAGCACACTTAGAAAACAAAGTGATTGGTACATGCCCGCACTGGGAATCGAACCGAGGTCACCCGTTTTCGAGTCCATTGTTTGCCCGCTGGGCTACCGCCGCTGTTATTTTTTAAATTATCATAATATTTTAAAAACATACATTTCATTCATAACTTGAGTTAAGCAACAACAGGCGCGGTCAGGTGCAGGATACGTGACCGTCCCGCGACTACCGCTAGTGGCATTTTCCCGAGCGCTTCTTAAGCCGTTGGTGCCGGCTGCCATATAATGGCAGTCGTTAAGCTGACAGTAAGGCCCGCCACTGTTATACAATCCTCCGACAAGCAGGACTTGGCTTAACGAACGACTGCCATTACATGATAGCCGACACCATCGGCTTAACGTGCCATGCGAAGCACGGAAGCGCTTGGAAAGACGTCACTAGCGGTCGTTACGGGACGGCCACCCATCCTGCACCTGACCGCGCCTGTGGTTGCTTTACCCAATTGATTGATTCCAATCACTCGGTCCGAATAGGCCACGAGCGCTTCTTTACTTTCTAAACTAGAACGTTTACTAAGTCGTTATTTCTGACTTAAGGCATTTAATTGTGACGCAATTTCGAGACAATACTGTCGAGATTATAGGGGCTAGGGAGAGTATAGGGAACACGGAGTTTTGTCTTGTCATGTTTTACATCCAACCTCAAAGAAACCTTAAGTAAAAGCGTAGGTTCCATTGTTCAACACAATAGACCAACATTCAGAAGCGGAATCTTAAGTTAATGAAATGTATTATCAACTAATGCAATTTATCTTGAGTAGATCCGTTTCCATGTTTTGTTTACATACAAGTGCGAATGAAAAAGCAGTCCTCTCCTAATATAGGCGGCCCTACTAATAAATGTTATGGGCTGTGTATACAGCCATTATGCGAGGTTTGACAAACTGGTTATTTGAACGTTATATGCGATTAAACCAGTTTACATTGATATACGTCAAATAGTTAATGAGTGTATAACAGAGTGTATAACTTATTATTATTAAGGCAAGGGTGTTTAAACTTGAATGGAAAGTTGACAACTATTGATTTGACTTTAAATGTAAATAAATAAATATTTATGAAAACCTATTTACTATTCTCTGTATTACGTAATAGTGTAAAGAGGTTCGAAATTTCACTGATGCCGGTGAGTCGCCCATTAGCTCAGTTGGAAAGAGCGCTGGCACGGATAGCCAGTAGACGTGCGCGCCGGTCGAAAAAAATCGGGCGGCGGCGCGCCGCGAAAAAATCCACGGCGGCGGCGTAACGCCGGCGGCGTGGGATTTTTCGACTTTGCAATAAACGTAAACGTATAATGAAAAACCACGCTTAAACAAAAGAACTTTATTAAAAAGATGATAGTCACTTTTCTTGACAGAAATTGTTTGCAACTTTTATAGTTGTCGTGCACAAAAATGATTTTGTTTACCCTAAATGGACTCAGCCGGGACCTTTTGGCTGTTAAAACCAATCCAGCAACCGAAAACACTCTTTCGCTCGGAGTGCTGGTTGCTGGAATGCATAACAGAGCCTGTGCTAACGATGATAAACGCTCTTGCGGGTTTTGTCCGGCGCGAATTTTAAACTACCGGCGGCGCGCCGCGGCGGCGCGCACGTCTAAGCCAGAGGTCGCGGGTTCGAATCCCGGCATGGGTGGAATTTTTAGCCTCTAAATAGGTTTTTAAAATTGTCCTTAGCACAGGTTAGTGCATTAAAAATAAAAATAGTATAAATATTTATGAATTTAGAGTTTTGTCTTCTCTTATAGCGGACTTAATTACTCCGTTTACCTACCACGGATTAGAAATTTCAAGCACTGAGGTATTTGAACACCTCAGACACTCAGGTTTTCCCACGATATTTTCCTTCACCGCTAGAAATTAAAGAACAGAAATAGAAAGCGAGTACTATAATAAATTGCTGTGTGGTGTCGGCCTAGAGAATAGCACCAACCCAATTCTTCCCGCGGGTGTCGTAAAAAGCGACTAAGGGACACAAACCGGGGGGTGGGCAGCAGCGCCCCCTGCAGTACAATTCCACCGAGCTGCGATCCCCAACCCGCATGCCCAGCGTGGGGATTATGGGCATTACCCCCTATGATAGCACATCGTGGCGCTCTTTAGGGGAGGGCTATGTCCAGCAGTGGACTAGTAAAGCCTGACGACGACTATAATAAATATTAATTAATGTCTAATTTTTTGTATAATAAAAACCGTAAGCTATTAAAGGTCCCCGAATTCCATGTCGAATAAAAACAGGGAAGCGAACAAAGCAATCATTCTCTCGATTATGTTTTTTTTCTTTTATCAGAATAAAACCAACACATATACAGCGTCCAGGACTCGATCAATACTCAATTTACCGATTTGTCTCGTCCTAGTGCGAACCCAGCTAACTCGTTTCCAATCGAATTAAAACGTCGACATGTTAAATAAAGCCTTTGCTAAATAAAGCCTTTGACAACCGCCATTATTGGAACCGATACAATTTGGGTCGTTTGCGGGAAGAGGGAAACGGTGAAGTGTTAATTTGCACCAATTGAAGCACCCACCGCTGTTGACGCATGCTTCACGCTCCAAACTCACTGGCGTAGTACCGGTTTCTGAATGAAATATCTCACTAAACCTGTAGGCTCTTATTAATAAACACCGTATAAGCCTGATATAATTACACATAGTTGTGTTTTGTTCACGTCATTTGAATGTAATTTTCAGTTGGAAGAAAAGAGACAAAATACTTCATAGTTATTCAATAGTTACACCAAGTTTATTAGTAAGGCTGGTAGTGTATATAAGTGTGTATGTAATGTATGTCTAGTTAGACCTGAGGTTTCCTCACTAAGCCGCAAAGTTGGACCATTGTACGTAGCACGCGCTGAGTATGTTAACACTTCAGACACTAGGGTTTCCTCACGATGTTTTCCTTCGCCGCTAGCGATGGTATTGGAATTGCTACTTTAACTTCACAGCTCATATCATAACTTAGAAAACAAAGTCGTTGGAACAGTTGGAACATGCTGGGATTCGAACTCACGATCTTCCGATTGAGGAGATCACGTAGGGTGTACAGTCCGTTAGAATATACCTCGGGCTCTAGAGTAGGCTTCGGTTTTCGCCAAAAGCACACGAGTGTCATAATACTTCGTGCTCTGTATAAAACTTTTCTTCACTATTCTGAAAAGTTATGTAAAGGTAAGTGTCGTATTAGATCCGATATTTCTACTAAACGAATATATCCGATTCTATCCGATAGTAGCCGAGGTATATTCTAAACGCTAACAGACTATACCTATATAAACCTGAATAATATCTAAGCCCTGTTAATTAAGAACCATTCGAACCGTTACAATTTTTCTGGTTGTGCAATAAAGTGTTCTTTATCTATCTATCTACAATTTGGGTCGTATGCGGAAAGATCCAACCGCGCTGGAGTATTCAGTTCTACGAATTTTTAAGCCGTGAAACTCATGGGCTTGGACGGTTTCTGAATTTGTCGCGCTGACTGTAAAACCGAAGGTCTCGGTTTCGATCCCCGGGCGGGTCAAACTAGGAAACGAAATTTTCTAGTTCGTCTCGGGTCTTGGATGTTATCTAAGTATTTATTGTATTAAATCTATCGTCGAGTTGGCACCTGTAACACAAGTCATTTAGTTGTACTTAGCACAGGGCTAACGAGATCTGTGTAATATGTCCATGAATATCTTCTCTGTAATATAAAAATGAATCGATGAATGTGTTGGTAAGCGCAAATCTCGAGAGCAGCTGAACCGATTTTGCTAATTCTTTTTTTAGAATATTCCTTGGAGTAGGAGGATGGTTCTTACGGAGAGAAAAATGAAAAATAAAATAAATCGAGTGTTCACTGGGTCAGCTAGTTTATTATTGAACCTGTAGTGTTTCACCATCTTTATCATCACAATTTAGCCGATGTCAGTCCACTGGTGGACATAGGCCTCTCCCAAAACACGCCACTGAGTCCGATCTTCGGCTCTACTCTACTTGGTAGAGTATGGTTGTCTGGAAGAGATCACTTTTAGTGATAAGGCCGCCGTCTGTACTCTCAGTTTAAGAAATATTTGTGTAATTTCCATTTTTATGTGCAACTAGCTGACCCAGCGATCTTCGTACCGCCTAACAGTCGATTCTTTAATTTTTTTATTTTCTCTCCATAAGAACCACCCTCGTACTTCAAGGAATATTCTACAAAAAGAATCAGCGAAATCGGTTTAGCTGCTCTCGAGATTAGCACTTACCAACACATTCGGGGATTAATTTTTATATTATAGAAAGTGTTCTCTATCCATAAAGTGTTCTCTATGTAGAGAAGGGCAGCCAATTCAATGTTTGTCGAACACTGCTGTTAGTTGACTGGCAGTCAAATGAATGCTATGGAACTTGGGGTCGCTTGACGCTCTCCGATGAGTCAAGTGCGGGCGAGATGCCTCGTTTGATGTTCGGCTTCACTTGATTCGCTTTGGATCTCTAGTTGCCTTGCCGATAAATTGGAAGTAGCTCAATTACAGTAGCATGTTTGCGCTGGCTCGCACTTCTGTATTACGAGTTTACGAGCGATGTATCATAAAATATAATATTTAAAGGGCACTCCCATACACCAAACGTGAGTTTTTTGTCGATTATCGCTCTATGCTAATAACGGCAACAGTTAGAAGCTTGAAATAATATGCACAGAATAATAATTTAGACGCTTGAAATATGCACAGAATATTAATTGCATATTCACTTTTAAAAACAAATAAAATATATTTTAAACTTTCGCGACTTGAAAAGATTGTTAGAATATTTTCGAGGCAATAAATAGCAATAAATTACTACGTGATTAAGCCCCGAAAATATTTTAACAACAAATAAAACTTCATTAAAATAGACATTTAAGGGGGACTCCCATACATCAAACGTGATTTTTTTGCCGATTTTCGCTCTATATTAATAACGGCAACAGGTAGATGCTTGAATTATGCACAGAATATGATTGCATTTTCATTTTTAAAAACAAATAAAACATCGTTAAATATATATTTTAGGGGGACTCCCATACACCAAACGCGATCTTTTGCCGGTTTTCGTTCTATATTAATAACGGCAACAGGTAGACTCTGGAAATATGCACAGAATATTAATTGCACAGAATATTAATTGCATATTATTATTCATTTTTAAAAACAAGTAATTCAATTTTAATAAAATAGATGAACTAAAACTTTCGTAAGCACAACACATTGTAGACTTTTAGTCCGGATTTACTTACGGGTGTTGTTATATCGGAAAAGTCCGACCAGGTTTCGCTCCGATTCGCAGAGCTTAATCATGGTGAGCAGATTAACAACACCCGTAAGTAAATCCGGACTAAAAGTCTACAATAAAATAGATGTTTAAGGGGGACTCCCATACACCAAACTTGATTTATTTTCGATTCCGATTTTAGCTCTACTTATGTATTAATAACGGCAACTGGTAGACTCCTTAAATATGCATAGATAATGGTACGAAACGCTTCGTGCGCTTCCAACTGGTACTTGGCCGGATTTTAATAATAAAATAAGCTTTTAGCTTCAAAGAAGTAATTCTTTTCGTCACAAGTAATAATAATGGTTGTCTGGAAAAAAAAAACTTTTAGTAATAAGGCCGCCAATTGTACTGTACTATGTTATTGTTTAAGTCTCTTATATGATTCCTAGTGTATATGTCGCAGGCAATTTGTTATATTCCGCGTTTGACATACAGCGTTGTCCGTTAATAAACGCTGGCTGTTTCGAAATATGCCGAAGGCAAAATGTAAATAGCCTTGCGGCCCGTTGAATTGTTAAAATTTAGACATTGATTGTTGTGCGGTGCTACTGTTTTGTACTTGACAAATCAGATTTATTTTTGCAATCAGGTATAAATAACTTAATATTTCAATTTGAATAGATTTTCAATATATTCTTAATTTTTTTTTTACTAGCACCGCCACGCGTGGTGCAAAAGGGACTTAAATGCTTCAATTTGCCGCGTCATTTCGCAAACGGCGATCAATCTGTCTTTTAAAAGATGTGACCTAGTATATAGTGACAAGACTATTTACATTTTGCCTTCGGCAAATCTCAAAACCGGGAGCGTTTTTAAACGGACGACACCAAGTAAAACGCGGAATAATACATGTGGGATAAAGATGATGGGAAAAGAAGCCTGTGACTGACCTGCCTGATACTGCTGTGTGTGCGCTGGTTCAAGGGTGCGGCGAACGGTCGAAGTCTCCAGGGTGGTGTATTCACGATGACGCGAGGGTGGTAGTGCGATCGCGGTTTATATGGTGATGATGATGATGGTTTCAAGGAAACGCTGATTTACGGCACAATCGCCTCGGGACGGAAGCTGGTTCGCGAGCTTGACCGCCGGCGCGATGGTTGACGACGTAATAGGCTGTCACAGGCCAAAGGGTAGGGAAAGCGGGTAGGAGAAATATTTGGTGTGACAAATGTAGGTAGAAATTCGCTAGTCGCTATGGTTGCGTTCACAAATATCCATCATTACCGCCCCCCAAGGAGCTATCCAGCTCATTGATGATATTTTGATATAAAAGATGATTTACCTAAAGATGATTTACCAAAAGATGATTTACCAAAAGCTGATTTAAAATTAAACTTAAAACTAAGATCGGAGCATAGAGCTCGCTAACTCTAAAGATGTATTTCAGAACTTGGGAGCAAAGGACATAGTTTAACAATAGGCCTAAGCAAAGTTCCAGTGGATGTTTTTAATTCTACGACTCTAATAACGCCATCAGCGCCTGGACAAATGCGAGTCACCCTAGCCTTTCGCCATTGAAGAGGAGGCAAACGAGGATCCTTGATTAAGACCAAGTCATCAAGTTGAATTGGTGCCGTCTTAGCAAGCCACTTGGGGCGCTGTTGAAGGGTGTGTAAATACTCGGATTGCCACCGCTTCCAGAAATGCTGGGTGACCTGGCGAAGTAGTAACCAACGTTTGAGTGTGGGTATGTTAGAGTCTACAAGATCGTGGTCAGGTGCTGCGAGAAGTGGCTGACCGATGATGAAGTGACCGGGCGTTAATACCTCGAGATCATTGGGATCATTGCTGAGTGGGCATAACGGACGAGAGTTTAACGCGGCCTCAACCTTCGCGAAGATGGTAGCCAACTCTTCAAAGAAAAGTGGCCGGTCAGAAAGAACGCGGGCCAAGATGAGTTTCGCAGAGCGAACAGCGCTCTCTCACAAGCCACCCATATGTGGACTTGCTGGAGGGTTGAAATGCCAAGTGATCTGTTGAACTCTCATGTGCTGGTGGATTTCGTCTGTAGAGTTTCTTATGAAATCAGAAACTTCCTTTAAACGCGTGCGAGCGCCTACGAAATTGGTGCCGCAGTCGCTAAAAATGTCGCTCGGAAGACTTCTACGAGACACGAAACGGTCGAAACATGCCAAGAATGCGTCAGTCGACCACTCCGAGACTACCTCTAAATGAACGGCCTTTGTCGTGAAGCAAACGTAGATGCAGAGATAAGCCTTAACTGATTTAGCGTTGCGAAGTTGAGAAGTTTTCAGCATAAAGGGGCCAGCAAAGTCGACACCAACCTTTTGATAGGGTCGGCACGGCGTGACTCTATCGACGGGCAAATCCCCCATGAAGGGAGCAACAGACCTTGGGCGCAGGCGATAGCAGCGATGACAATGAAATATGACGTGTCGAATCACCCTACGCGCGGACATGATCCAGAATTTTCGTTGCAATAAATTGAGCAAGGTACTCAATCCTGGATGCAGATAAATGCGATGATGATGTTCTATAATAAGCTTTGTGACGTGATGAGACTTCGGAAGCAACAGTGGATGTTTCACGGAATACTCCAGGCTAGATTTGACAAGTCTGCCACCGACTCGTAAAAGACCTTTGGGATCACGAAAAGGATTCAAGCGCATTAGGCTTCCTTTGACAGGTGTTCCTGCTTGCAGTGATTTGATAGCATCGGGAAACGCCACACATTGAACCATGCCAATGATGGTATGCAAACTTGCATCGAGTTCAGCCACGGAAAGTGGGCCTGAATGCCGAGATGCACGAAATTATGGACGAATCGTTTACACCATCCTATTACCGATTGAAGCTTGGAAAATGTGCTGAACTTTTCCAGGATATGATGTTCTTCCGAATCCTGAACCTGAGCGATATTTGAGGTCAATGGAGTGGGTTTGATGCCTGGTAAGTCTGTCTCACTCATCACATGAAAATCTCCAGGCCATGTTGAAGAATCTCCTTCAAGCCATGCTGGAGACCACCATAGGTGATTGTCGGCTAATTCAGACGGAGTGCATCCTCGACTCGCAGAATCAGCGGGGTTCATCAGCGAAGGTACGTGCCTCCAAGTGGCAGTCGGAATCAACGACTGAACTTGTGACACCCGATTTCCTTCGAACGTTTGCAGTTTATGCGGAGATGTGGCAAGCCACGACAAAACAATGCTGGAATCACACCAGGCTGATATAGAATTAATGTCTATTTTGGGGCTTAATACGTTGAGAACATGCTCAAGCAAGCGGGCTAACATGAACGCACCGTTTAGTTCCAGCTTGGGAACAGTAAGCCTTTGTTTTAGCGGTGCTACACGGGACTTCGCTAAGAGAAGTTGTACTAGGATGTGACCGCTGGAATCTACAGTGCGAAGGTAGACGCATGCTGCGTACCCTCGCTCAGATGCATCACTGAAACCATGCAGCTGACAATCTACAGGTTGATCAGTGAGCACTCGACGTGAAATGCAAACGTTGTTGAGTTGGCAGAAGTCAGAGAGAAATGTCGACCAAGATTGCAAAATATCGACAGGAAGAGGATCGTCCCAGCCACATTCGATGGACCAAAGCCTTTGCATGATGTGCTTGGCATGAAATGTAACGGGAGCTAAAAATCCACAAGGATCGTAGAGTCTAGCGATGTTCGACAAAATGCCACGCTTAGTCATGACACTACTCATCTCGGAGACATGATAGACGAAGCTGTCAGTGTTGGCGTTCCACTGGATGCCCAAGACTTTGAAGACGTTATCTCCCTCAGGTTCAAACCGGAAGGGAGATTCGCAATGGTCTGACGGAACGGACTCTAAGAACTCCTGAGAGTTGCTGGACCATTTGCGTAAGAGAAATCCGCCTTGGGAGAGGACTCCAACTAATTGCTGTTGCAGATCTTTCGCGGAGGAGAGACTGGCAGCACCACTGACGACGTCGTCGACGAAAGTGTCTTCCAGAAGGGCTCTAGAAGCCTCAGAATATTTCTCCGAGTTGAGGTAGGCCAGTTCATGTACTACACGAATCGCCTGATATGCCGAACTCGTAACCCCATAGGTGACAGTGGTTAGCTCGAACTGTTTAAGCGGCTCATCAGGAGATTCGCGCCAAAGAATAGTCTGATACTTGCAGTCTTCATCAGCTATGCGAACTTGGCGGTACATCTGTTTTATGTCGCATGTGAACACTACTTCGTGAAGCCTAAACCGTAAGATAATATCCTCGATGTTTTTCTGCAACTTGGGACCTGATAGAAGAACCTGATTTAGTGACACTCCGGAAGAACTAGAAAACGTGGCGTCGAAAACTGCGCGGAGTTTGGTCGTGCTGCTGTGCTCCTTGAGGACGCCGTGGTGAGGTATATAGTAGCGATCATGGGAGGCCACGGAATTTACCTCGCGCATGTGACCAGCCTCGAGATAATCGCGCATGAAGGCGATATAGAGCTCGCGCAGTGCCGGCTCACGGAGCAACCGACGTTCCAGATTGTAAAAGCGCTTAGTTGCGTTTACGTATGTATCACCCAAAGGTTTGTGATCGATCTTGAATGGTAGACGAAGTATGAATCTACCAGACTCGTCTCTTGTATGTGTGTCGGAAAAATGTTTCTCACACTGAACATTCTCGGGATCTTGGATGAGCAGCTTAGGCGGCTCTTCAACCTCCCAAAACCTATTGAGAGCAAGATCGAGAGTAGCGGTGCAGGCCATCGACGTGGTACAGCTGTTGCCGTAACGCAATGCTGCTGGAGCTTTGCCCATAATAACCCATCCGAAGACAGAAGAGTAGGCAGTAGGCATGTTTTCACCTAGACTGTACTTTCTGCCGTCAAAGATCTGGTCATACAGGTCGATACCTAAAAGTAAATCTATTTGTCCGGGAGTAATAAAGTTTTTATCCGCTAAAACCAAATAGTCACATTTGTTTAAAACTGATTGATCAACAAGCACAGAAGGAAGATTGTTGGTAACGCGTTTTAAAATAATGAAGTCAGTGTCCAAAACTTGTTGTGAATGAGACAACGATTTAATCTTGCCATGAACCGTGCCTCTTGTCGACTGAGTAGGTGAAGCACCCAGACCAAACAAGGTTCCAGAATCTGATCGCTTTAGTCTTAATTTCTGAGCTAGGCTCTCCGTCATCACTGACACTTGTGACCCACTGTCGATAAGTGCACGAGCAGAATGGTAATGACCATCGACATCCTGAATCTGAACCAAGGCTGTCCCGAGCAACATGGTTGATGATATGTCAACGCTGTGGAGGGATTGAGATTGCTTGGGTAGACGGCATACTGATTCAGGTTCTTTGGTAACCATGGACTCTACACGAGATGACTCATTAAGCGGTGCAGGTTGAATGTGCAGCTTTGTGTGATGACGACCTTGACAAACCCGACATATCGACCGAGATGAACATTTGGACACTTGATGTGTGCGTAAACAATTAAAACAAAGCTTGTTATAAATAACGAAAGCCTTCCGTTCCTTTGGTGTCATTGAATCAAATTTTGGACATTTATATATTTGATGATTTTCATTGCAGCATGGGCACGTTGATTTGCTTTCTGACTTATTGTCAGGTTCAATAATATTGAATGAATTACTAGGCTGGGGTTTAGATGATGAACCAGAAATGTTCTCAAGAATGCGTAGTTGATTTTCTAAAAAATTTAGAAGTTGTTTGAATGATGGAATGCTTGTCGACTCGATGATTGACTCAAACTTACTCCTCATGTCGATTGAAAGTTTTTTGAGAATTATGTGAAGAAGTAGGAAACTCCACGAATCTACATCAAAATTCAGTGCGGTGAGAGCCTGTGTATGTTCCTTTATAGTGTTAAGAAATTTATTTAGTGCCTTGAAGTTAACTGAGGAAAGATTTGGTAGACCAAGAATCGCCTCAACATGCTTGTCAGCAATGATCCGTTTGTTCTCGTACCGCTCGACCAGTAGGGAGTAAGCAATGTTATAATTTTTGTTTGAAATTACCAAATGTTTAATTAATGAAAGTGGCTCTTTGTCCAACACGCTCAGTAAGTAATGCATTTTCTCCACTGGGGTGATGCCGGCATTGTTGTGGATAAGACTATTGAAAATTGCAATGAAGTTAGGCCACTCAACATGCACACCAGTGAATCTGGCTAAAGATATCTTTGGTAAATGGAAGCTAGGGCTTGAAGTTGGCTGGTTTACAATACTCTTTGTAGTAGGCACCGATGAATGCAAAACCTGGGTAGAATAGTAAATATCCTGGAACTTGGAGTAAGTGTCGTTTATATCGTTTCGCTTTTGTTCAGTAAATGTATCACTGGACAAAAGGACTAAATAAGCTTCCTCTAATTGCTCTCGAGTTCTTTCTACATCCTTATATTTCGCAAGATACATGTTGATGCATTCCTCGTCATGTTTACCTTGAGTGCATTTTATCGCGAGATTGTATAAATCTGTTAAGCGATTAACCGCTAGTTCAAACCGCAACATGTTCCGTTTAACCTCAGAAGACATTATTATGGCTTTTGAACAATAAATACTGTGTAAAAACCTTAAATACAAACGCCTTTTGCATACAATAAACCAAATTTGTTGTTTACACTCTTGACAGATGACACAGAATAAAGATTTACCACAGACTGCGTTCTGTGCCACAGATTACTGGCGTTAGATAGTGCTGGGAAAGTTTACAGTAAAATGTTCTGTGTTGTGAACCCAACCATAGACAACGTTATGTTTACGAAGATAGCTAGTACTATCAACAAATAGTTGAGATATGAAGGTAGATGAATTTCGAAAATGATGATTTGCTATAATGATGATAAATACTTGTATAAAGATGAGGATCCGGTGTGAAGGACCAGGAAATGTGGGATAAAGATGATGGGAAAAGAAGCCTGTGACTGACCTGCCTGATACTGTTGTGTGTGCGCTGGTTCAAGGGTGCGGCGAACGGTCGAAGTCTCCAGGGTGGTGTATTCACGATGACGCGAGGGTGGTAGTGCGATCGCGGTTTATATGGTGATGATGATGATGGTTTCAAGGAAACGCTGATTTACGGCACAATCGCCTCGGGACGGAAGCTGGTTCGCGAGCTTGACCGCCGGCGCGATGGTTGACGACGTAATAGGCTGTCACAGGCCAAAGGGTAGGGAAAGCGGGTAGGAGAAATATTTGGTGTGACAAATGTAGGTAGAAATTCGCTAGTCGCTATGGTTGCGTTCACAAATATCCATCAATACAAATTGCCTGCAACATATTATGTAAAATAAACAATATTCTATGTATCTGTCTATCAAAATTTTGGTAGGTACCTACCAAAATAGGGTAGTAGGCGCAGCCGACCAGTTATTAAAAAAAAGTAAAAAATATTTATTACTAAATGATTTAGGTTACATGCATGTGGCTTAATAGTTACATAATACACCATTATAAAGAAGTATCGTTACAGTTCTTAGTAGGGGCTAATAAAAGTCGGCGAAAATCGTCTGAAAAGACAATAAATTTCACTTTGTTAACTCTGTAGATGCGATCGCGTAAGTCCCCTCAAGAATAGTTAGTCAGTACTTAGTCGGCCCTTGGAATATTAACAAACTACTCCAAGGGAAACTTGTAAAAGTCGTAAAGCCGTGTTGTGTTCGAGGGCCCTCTTGCCGCGTGGGCCGAGCGAGTTATGTTAAGCCGAGTTAAGTTTCGTGGTGTTAGATTCGATCCCCGCCACGGATTTAATTTGGTTCTCAAGGTTTATGCCGCCCAAGGTGCGTTGGTTTACTTATTTTCTTGTGTTGCCTCTATCGACTGCCTCGTTGATCTAACCGTTAAGGCGCCTGGTTACCAAGACAGAGGTCGTGGGTTCGATTCCCACGGGGGGCCGCCGTACATTTGTACAAGTGGCCTCAGTCTGGGCGTGTTTTCATGTTTGTGACGACCTTGTCTGGTCACCATAGTACAGGGTATCCTAATTTGGGACCAAGTCTATATAGTGATTGTGTTGTGTGTAAGTTATGATATTATTTATATTTTAAAAAATAGAGGCTAAAAATTCCACCTATGCCGGGACTCAAACCCGCGACCTCTGGCTATCCGTGCCAGCGCTCTATCCAACTGAGCTAGTGGGCGACTCACCGGCATCAGTGAAATTTCGAACCTCTTTACACTATTCTCTGTATTACGTATTTTTAGCCTCTAAATAGGTTTTTAAAATTGTCTTTAGCACGGGTTAGTGCATTAAAAATAAAAATAGTATAATTATTTATATTAATAATATCTTGATATATTCTACATTGATTTCATCTCCATATCTCAGATAATAATATGGCAAATGTCTTTTATTGCAAACGACACCAGCAGATGTTGCAAACATGTAAAAAAACTAATAACATAACTAAAAAAGCACTTAAAATTTTTTATTGCTCAAATTATTTATTTATTTAATTCTTTATTGCACTTATTACAACAGCAAACCTTTGGTGTTGAAGAGACTGGCAAAGGGTAGAGCAGGAAAAGAAGTTAAAATATAATAATAAACTTACATAAACATAGGGAGATACATTAACTTAGACCTACAAATTAAAATAACCTAATGATATTTAAAAAAAGAACTGTTATATCTTTCGGTCTGGTAACTGTCAACAGCCCGTTTGGAGACTTTTAACTTGCCTTCGATCCAAAACAGAAAAATGACAACGCAAAATCCTTACCGGATAGATAACTTACCTTTAGCTGTTTATTAATGCCACTATTACAAAAATATGTGTAGTGGGGTTGTGTGTTTTACATAAAAACACCAGGCCTCAAAAGTACTTAAAAAAAGTTTTTATTTATGAATGGCTGGCCAGTTATAACGAATTTTAGTCATAACTTCAGTTATAACGAAAATATTGTGATTTATAAGTAAATCGGCTGGTTTCCATATCACCAAAAATTTAAGAACAAAAAGGTTCTCCCGATTGATCTTTATGTAGTCTGTGGTTGAAAATGCGGCGCTCAACAGCACCGCTACCACCACTTTTTTATATTAGGTTTAACGGCCCTGGAAACCAGTCCTTTTGAGCCGTTTCGTTAAATTACAACCACATTCACTATTGCACTCTTCACTATTTACAAAGTATTAATCGTGTTCACTATGTATTTACAAAGAGGGGTAGGATCTTGGATCGGCAAGAAGTTTTTGAAGCCGCATTGGAATATTGTTTCCATAGATTGATTCGAGTTCTGTTATTAGAGTTAATCTGTGAAGGCCAAACTAAGAGAACATAGCCTAAGTACTTCTACTTAGGCTATGTTCTACGCAAGATAGAGTCCTGCTGGCGGCCGTATCTAGTTTCACTGGCCGTTTCAGTTAAGCCCATGCTTCACCCCAATCTTATCTAAGCCCGGTTCAGCTTTCGAGTTTTCAAGAAGCCACGGAAATACGCCCGAAATAATGAATGACCAGCATTATCTCTCTCGCGCATTCACCAATAGCTGTTTGCGTGAAAAGGGCGGATACATTTGGAAGTAAACCGCAACGATCAATCTTGGAAGACGTAAATATAAGACTTCTTGTGGCGTCGAGGATGATCGATGGACAAATAAAGGTGGTGATAGACCGGAGCGTTTGCTGTAACAGAACATCGAGTATTCGCCATTTCAGAATTTGTCGCACGGTACAACGGTCAGAAGCAAGCATCGCTACCTGCGAACATTTTCACGAGCATTCTAGCAAACGCAGTACATTCTCGTCATACACATACACCTTAGTACTTTATACTTTATTGAACACGAAACTTTAAAAAGGACATTACATAAGAAATAACATGTAAAGGCGAACTTATCTCTGTATATCTGTACAGTCTTATTGATAGAGAGTCTATTCTACTAAAACACTGTTAAGACGCAGTTAAAGCTGGGAGTGTTCTAGTAGAATCGACTTTTAATACAAGAGAGTGATAAAATGTATCTGCTTCTGCTTCAGGCTATATTAGTCCACTGCTGGACATAGCCCTCCCCTAATGAGTGCCATAACACAAGGTTGTGCCATCATAAATTGCTCGACTCAGCCAAAAGCTTGAAAAATTACTACACTAAAAATTACACCTGATGTTTTTGTTAAAAATGCTCCTGTTTATTTTGTTCACTTTGACCCGTAAAACTTTGACATTATTGCGCTTTATCAAGAAGATACGTAATGAGATGTTTTATACAGTATCCAGTGGCACCTACACTCACACTTCTTCAGGCTATATGATTGTCCACTGCCGGACGTAGCCCTCCCATAATGAGCGTCATAGCGCCCTGTCTTCAGCTTGCCGCATCCAGCATCTGCTCATCAAAGTTTCTACTAAATATTAATGTGCAAATAGGATCGGATAATACACTCTTTGTTTAAAATATGTTGCGAATCTATATCCTCCTGATAGTCGGCCTAGGCCACAGGACAGGCATGTCGATTAGTGCGGAACCTACCAGTTCGTGGGTTTCCTCGCGGGTTTATTTACCTGTTATGAACATTCGCCTAGAAGTGAATGCCCAGTCTATCGGCAGCTTAAGATCAGCAGCTTTTAGGCTTTCTACGCGCACTATACAATGATACCCCGTTATCAACTCTTGTATGTCCGTGCTGGGGCACGGGTCTCTACTTGCATCGCAGGAAGGTTGGGCCATACTCCACCACGGGGGCCAAGTCCGGGTTGGTGGAGGATTGTAAGACAGTGGCGGGCCTTACTATCAAGCCGCGCATAAGGCCTCTGACATGGCTTAACGACTGCCATTACATGACAGCCGGCACCAACGGCTTAACGTGCCTTGCGAAGCACGGAAGCGCTCGGAAAAATGCCACTAGCGGTAGTCACGGGACGGTCACCCATCCTGCACCTGACCGCGCCTGTTGTTGCTTAACTCAAGTGATTGATTTCAATCACTCGGTTCGCCTAGGCCACGAGCGCTTCTGATACCTAAAAAATGCGCAATTTCTGAAACACTAAATTGTTTACATTCAGGGGAGTTCAATCAGTTGCTGGTGAGACCAGAAATGCCTTTTAGAAAACTACAATTTATTATTATTATTATTATTATTATTATTATTATTATTATTATTATTATTATTATTATTATTATTATTATTATTATTATTATTATTATTATTATTATTATTATTATTATTATTATTATTATTATTATTATTATTATTATTATTATTATTATTATTATTATTATTATTATTATTATTATTATTATTATTATTATTATTATTATACTTTATTGCACACGAAACATTTAACAGGGCATTACATAAGAAATAACATATACAAAGGCGAGCTTATCTCTGAAAGAGATTTCTTCCAGCAAACCTTAGAGAGTCGGAGAAGCAGTAAAAAGCGGGTATATATACTTGTACCAAATATACTACATAAATCCAACCTAACTATGAAAGATAGATTCAAAGTTCATTGTGACAAATCGACGTACTCGTACAATGCGTACCCGAGTCGTCCTACTTGTTTATCTGTTGTTTAATCAACCTTGCAAGGACATCGAATTGTCATAGTCAACCACGAATTATAGTAACTATAACTTCTACAACATCGTGAGAAAACCCGCGGCTTCGTTGGCTCCGCACGTATTGACTAGTCTTTCCTGTGGGCTATGCCGACTAAGCTATCAGGATGGTATAGGTGCTGGGCAAGCCTACACCATCTATAAAACCATGTACCCGGCACTACAGCGTCGGAGTGGTCCCTTCACCCGTCTAGTGTGAGTGAAGATGCCAGCGGACGCTGTATAAATCACCTCATACGTAGATGCAAAAAGGCTAATACAACAACTTCTACTAGATTTGGGCTCCATTTAAGGATTGTCCTATGGAATAGGGGCCAGATCTTCCAACGGTTTTAATTTTCATACAAGTAGTTACTCTTTGTGAGCGATTTGTATAAAAACACAACTTAAAATTAAAAACACAGTAAATTAATCCCGATTCAAATCAACAATGTGTAGTGTAGAAGCGCTCGTGGAATAGTGGAACCGAGTGATTGGAAACAATCACCTGGCATCAGCTGCGGTCAGTTGCTGGACGGGTGACCATCCAGTGACGAGTTCAACATCATCATCATCAACCCATTATGTCCCCACCGAGGGGAACGGGTCTCTTCCCTGAGGAAGGTATAGGCCATAATCCACCACGGATTGGTGGAGGCTTGCAAGACTAGTGGCTGGTCTTACTATCAGAAGTTTTCAAGCCGCCCCTTAGGCCTCTGAAATGGCTTAACGACTGCCATTATATGACAGCCGGCCACAGCCAACGGCTTAACGTGCCTTGCGAAGCACGGAACCGCTCGGAAAAATGCCACTAGCCTTAGTCATAGACGGTCCATGCACTGAACGCGTCCTATGTTGCTTAACCTTCGTGATGGTTTAAGATGACTCAGGCAACGAGCGATTCTTGCGATCCGAGCTTAATTTAAAGTTCGTTGGCAACAAAGACAATTTCACTTTCAAAGAAAAATCTATAAAACCTTCTATGTGGCCGCTGACTTGGCTAGGTAGGTACAGCAATCTTCTATATTAAAAATACTTTAGTAAGATCGTTGAGGAAAGCAAAGTTTTTTTTCGAGAAAGCTATAAACTGTCGCGCAAAGGGAGTTTCAACCCTTCGTGATATTTGAAAAGGTAACTTTTGGTACCGGGCTGTTTGCTGAATTCCGAATTAAATACGACGTAAATACAACTTAAATGTTCGTTATATATTTTTTCGTTTCGAAGCTCTCGTGGCCTAGGCGAACCGAGTGATTGGAATCAATCATTTGGTTAAACAACAACAGGCGCAGTCAGGTACAGGATGGGTGAGCGTCCTGTGACTACCGCTTGTGGCATTTTTCCGAGCGCTTCCGTGCTTCGAAAGGCACGTTAAGCCGTTGGTGCCAGCTGTCATATAATGGCAGTCGTTAAGCCATGTCAGAGGCCTTATACTGTCTTACAATCCTCCACCAACCCGGACTTGGCCCCCGTGGTGGAGTATGGCCTAACCTTCCTGCGATGCAGGAAGAGACCCGTGCCCCAGAAGTGGGGACATCCAAGGGAAGATAATGTATATATATTTTTGGAGTCTTAAAGGATTATAAAAATAATAATGACTTTTCAAAATAGTAGCAAATTTTTCCTCATACTTATTAGGTAGGTAGGTCGGTCGATAAGTCGATAGGTAGGCCATGTCATAGGCCTTATGGGCAGCTTGATAGCTTCTCAGATTAAGGCCCGCCACTGTTTTACGAACCACCACAAACCCGGCCTTGGCCCTCACGGGAAGACACCCATGCCCCAGCAGTGGGGACGTACCAAGGGTTGATATCAGATGTGAAGTACTTACTTACATATCTTATGTAGCTTAGCATTCGAGTCTCGCAGTGTTCCCGAACTTAATACACTATTTATATTATGATTTAAATACAAACGTAAAAAATAAAAAAATAAAAATATTATATTCTTTTTATTGCACTACATAACTCGTGCTGAGGACAATTTTATTTATTTATTTGCATTTGTAGTATAACACGATATTAGTTGCCAAATGACGCAGTTCTAGGTAAACAAGAAGTACCGCACGAAGTTCGATTCCCTTTTATATATCGAAATAAATACGAAATATACCATCCCAAATTCCGCATTTGTAATATTAGTAAGATTCGTAATATTAATAAGACAAATTTAAATAGGTTTTTAAATTTGTCCTTAGCACGGGTTAGAGCATTAAAAATAATATAATCATGTGGGTACAGCGATATCATTCCGATGTAAAACCTAACTGCAAACATCAACAAAGTAGGTACTCGGGGCTGCAAGTGATGCAAATTACTTCGGCCAGATGTTGCCTGTACGTCATACAGAGAATATTGTAAAGGGGTTCGAAATTTCACTGATGCCGGTGAGTCACCCGTTGGCTCAGTTGGAAAGAGAGCTGGCACGGATAGCCAGAGGTCGCGGGTTCGAATCCCGGCAGGGGTGGAATTTTTGGCATCTTAATGGGTTTTTAAGTAAAGGGCACAGACCTAATGACATAGTTCTAAGTAGAAAGGAAGTACCTACCAAATGAACTTTGATTCCCTTATAAGTCGAAATATTCCACCCAAACTTTCGCATTAACATTTCCAAGTAATATTAGTAACATTTTCACTTCGAAGGGAAAAAAAATTGAGAGAAAAGAGATTAAGTTGATTCAAGAAAAGTTTGACACAGGACAGGTTTTTGTTTACATATCTGTAAGGAAAAGTGATTGATCTCAAAATGAACAAGAATTATATACTCCGTACTACATCAACTCTTTGGTTTCAAAGACGCGGTTATAATTATTATTAGAAATTAAAATGGCACCTATTTAGAGCACTTACGTGCATAAAAAATTGCTGAAGAATTTTACTTAATAAATGCGGGAATTTTAACTGACCACCGTTACGAGATGTAATGTGACATTCGCCGACAGCCGGGTGGAGCACTCAAACTGCTGCACACTCGGTGGTTTCACCGTAACCCTACGTACTGACAGCATGAATGCTCACTGTGTAACGAGGTGTAATGTTACATTACACCTCGTAACGTTGGTCTATACCCAGCTTTATGTTTCAGGAGCGAAGCAAGGCCTTTTAAACTATTCACCATAGGCTACTCTGGGGGAAGCTGAGGATTGCAGGAGTCCCTTGTGACGTTGTTCAACAGTTAGAATATTAGTATTCAAATCAAGATCACAGCGTCGCGTAGGATAATACGCTAAGGAATCGATTGAGATAAACTTTGCCGAAATTTTGGTATTGTATTTATTAATTATTCGCGATACTCATACACAGTTATATATTAAACGGGTCGCAATCATTCATAAAAAAAATAAGGCGATTACGTTTCTACTACTAAATAGTCGCGCTAACCCGTTTAATATTGGTTAAGGAGGTATGAGAGAACATAGAGTTTGACATGCTTACATACATACTTGTACGCACACACACACACATACACACACATACATACATACATACATACATACATACATACATACATACATACATACATACATACATACATACATACATACATACATACATACATACATACATACATACATACATACATACATACATACATACATACATACATACATACATACATACATACATACATACATACATACATACATACATACATACATACATACATACATACATACATACATACATACATACATACATACATACATACATTCGAAACACATTAACCACCCGGGCCATGCTCAGCAGTCGGATTGTTGGTTATTTTTTCTTTATTTTTTTTTGTAAATTACCCTATAATCTACGAAATCCTACCTGGTACAGAGAGTAGGCAACTTCTATACACTTCAAAACGGCCCTCCATCCTTCCAATTACCCATTACCCACTCCATTCCAATTCCAACTTTCGCAAGAACCAAAATAATCCCTCCGGGGTATACCAAAAAGGCACTGCATCAAAGGTATATTTATATACGTATTTAGTACCTAATAAACTGTACAAACATAATAATAAGCTGAAGCATACGTTTGACCTCTATAAGGGTACCTCTGTTGAGGGTCCGTAACTAATGTGACGAACGGTCGCCTTGGGGGCTGCAGAGTACACTCGACTGCACGTAAACTTATATTTTAGTTGCGTAGTCACCCGTAACGTAATAGAGTAGAGTGCACAAGTGTAAAGGTTCGTGTGCTGTCGATTGTGCCCAGAACAAGCTTGAAGGGAGCTGATTATGAGAATAGAATTATCGCACCCTCAGAACGAAAGAGGCCTAAGTCAAAAAATAGTTTAAATACTCAAAAAATTGAGTACCTAACAATCATAGAGAGACATAAAAAGGTATGCTCTATCCGATGAACAGTAAAACAAAGGCACTTATTGTAAAAAAAGAGCATAGCGAATCTTCCGTCCACGGCATACCTTTTTATGACTGTCTATGATTGTAAGTCAATTTCACTATTTTTTGACTTAGGCCTCTTTCGTTCTGAGGGTGCGTTATGATTAGAATAGAATTGCGTAATAACGGAAAACTTATTTCCTTAGATAAAATTCAAGTGAGTTACACATTTATTAGATAAATTTTGTTTACCGTTTTCACCCTAAAAGTATTGGCTCTGTTTCCTAAATGATGCTTTATATCCATATTTTTTTGTTACAAGAATAGACATTCTTCTTTATAGGCCAATGATTATTCGTAAGGCACGTTAAGCCGTTGGTGCCGGCTGTCATGTAATGACATGTCAGAGGCCTTATGGGCGACTTGATAACTTCTAACAGTAAGGCCCGCCACTGCCTTAAAATCCTCCACCAACCCGGACTTGGTCGCGTGGTGGATTAAGGCCTAACCTTCCTGCGCTGGAAGAGACCCGTGCCCCAGCAGTGGGGGCATACAAGAGTTGATATCGATCGATTGAACTACGTTGTATTACGTAAAAAAATACATTGAATTGATTTATTCGACATTGAATTTGTCTGAAATTGAGAATTTATTATTAATTTATCTGAGAATTACTCGAAAGGATCAATAGGTATTTAAATAAAAAATCGTCCAAGTGCAAGTTGAACTCGCCCTCGGAGGGTTCCGCCACTGCCATCAAAAGTTGTGTTTTATTTTAATCAGCTTGGATCCCTCAGTGGAAGTCGGACTTATACTCATTATTTTTGCTATTCAGACATGGACACAGAAAACGGCCAGTTTCTATTATTTGTTCTATACATACATGAATTGCATAATGACCCCAAGCGACACTTGTATGTATTACCGTTTTTGCGATAAATAAGAAACTAAAACGTAGAAAAACTGTGTTTATTTCATGGGAAAAGTCTTTTTCCTTTTAAGGACTACCTCGTTGATCTAGTGGTATCACGTATAACAACACGATTATTTGATAAAATTCGATTAGTTAATGGAGGTCATTAAAGAAGCGCTCGTGGCCTAGGCGAACCGAGTGATTGGAATCAACCACTTGGTTAAGCAACAACAGGCGCGGTCAGGTACGGGATGGGTGAGCGTCCCGTGACCCACTACCGCTAGTGGCATTTTTTCGAGCGCTTCGGTGCTTCGCAAGGCACGTTAAGCCGTTGGTGCCGGCTGTCATATAATGGCAGTCGTTAAGCCATGTCAGAGGCCTTAGGGCGGCTTGATAACTTCTGACAGGAAGGTCCGCCACTGTCTTACAATCCTCCACCAACCCAGACTTGGCCCCCGTGGTGGAGTATGGCCTAACCTTCCTGCGATGCAGGAAGAGACCCGTGCCCCAGCAGTGGTGACATACAAGGGTCGATATCGATATTTCTATTAACATCCTCAGTCTGGGTGTATTTCCATGTAAGTGATGTCCTTATCTAGTGACCATATTATACTTACTATTTTTTATTTTAAATGCACTAACCCGTGCTAAGGACAATTTTAAAAACCTATTTAGAGGCTAAAAATTCCACCCATGCCGGGATTCGAGCCCGCGACCTCTGGCTATCCGTGCCAGCGCTCTATCCAACTGAGCTAATGGGCGACTCACCGGTATCAGTGAAATTTCGAACCTCTTTACACTAATGTCTATTCGATTTAGCCTCTAAATAGGTTTTTAAAAATGGTCCTTAGCAAGGGTTAGTGCATTAAAAATGAAAATAGTATAACTATTGAACGTTACAAATAAAATTTTGCCTCCATTTTAAAATATAGACCATTTTAGACACTTCAAACATTTTTAAAAACCTATTTGAGGCTAAAAATTCCACCCATGCCGGGACTCGAACCCGCGACCTCTGACTAACTTATTTTATTTAAAATTGTCCTGTGCACGGGTTAGTGCATGAAAAAAAATAAAACTTGAAACATTATTTTTACGGTCTTTTCATACTTAATTAATTACATAATATTCTAAAACTTTGTCCTAATGCATTAATTACAGACATCTTTTTGATTTAAATAATCAGTAATATTATAAAAGTCTTTTGGCACAAAGTGAGCTTTACTCAGACTTCAGACAGTGAAACAAACATTGTGGGCATATCAATAACTTCATCATAAAACATGGTTAGGTTAGGTTAGGTTAGAAGAGCCCTAGACACAGTTGATTAGGCCCATATTTCATAATAGGGATCAATTTTCGGGGACTACACCTTTGATGTTGTGCGGGCTCCCTCGAAGCCGTTTAGGAAATGTTGTTTTGGGATCAAATGGGAAATGTTGCGGAGATGAAAGCGGGACTACAAATGATGGCTCCCAATATACCCTTAATGAGATACGTCTTAAACTCTTTGAAGTAGGAACGCAAGGAGTTTGCATCTACTGCCAAAAGTAGGATGAGTGAAAGGAAATACGTCAAAGTGGGTTTCAAAATCTCAATTATTCTACCATTGCTTTGAACTTTTTGTTAAATAGCCCAGGAACGAACAGCTTTCCTTGCACACGATGTAATTTCATTCTTTCCGGGACCAGAGAGAGAACCGAATGAATGCCATCAAATTTCCATCGTAACAGCTGTTCAAGTAATACAGAATTACGTTACATAAAATCTATTGCAATAACTTCATTTAATACTGTAGTTTATAGCAAAAAAAAGTTTTATGTTTTAACGTAAATGCACACCATATCAGATGGAACAGAGTCGCTCGCTGAGCAAAATGCACGCCTACAAAACTTAACCCTTTACCAGACAATGGTATAATAGTTCTTTCTGACCTATGATTTGAGGTTCTGACGATAAATTGAACCTTATCACTTATCACTGTGAAACAAAGTCCAAAGTCGATAAAAAATGTATAATTAACTCGGCCCGTTAAAGATAAGAATATTATTCTTTATTCTATACCGGTTTTTTTACAAAAATAGCAGATACAGAAGATAAGATATAATTGGCGGCCTTATTGCCAGTAGCAATTTCTTCCAGTCAACCTCGAATTGGAGAATTTGCCGAAGGAGAAATAGATACGTGTAGTAGGTGCAAATACGAATATTAATAGACATACGTCTACGAAATAATAAAATAAATACAAATACACATACTTGAATAAATATTGAACAAAGAGTTTAAGTGTTGTTGTGAGCTGTACAAATAGTCATTTGCAAATAGTTATTTGTAGAGTTGACAACAACAACTTTACAGGCGATTTTGCTACTAAAATATTAAAGAACCTTCTTTTGACAACAACAACTTTACAGGCGATTTTGCTACTAAAATATTAAAGAAGGTGTTTTAATTGCTTCCACGTACAAACATTTGCACAGGTGAGCTCAGCCAGCAGGTGCAATCACTTTTGCAATAAGCTATCGACAGTTTTGCTCCTAAATGTTATTTACAATCGCGACATTTATTGCAGAAACTGTCCTTCCTTCCTCCTCTGACCCAACGGAAGATATCACTTTTAGTGAGTCACTGATAAGACCGCCATCTGTACTTTTGGGTGAAAAAACATGTGTGTAACTGAAGAAATCACTGGCTTTAGGGTCTGTTTTCCTGTATGAAATTATTTATAAAAATAAAACTCAAAATATGCGTGTGCACTTGTAATATCGTCGAAGACAAGAAGGCAGAGAAAAACATAGTGTTGCCACAATAAAAATTAAATCTCAATGTTGGTTTAGATTCCAACAGTAACTTCTTTTTTATCTACAATAAAAAGTTATTATCTACATTTTTATGTTTTAAAAGGTTTCTAGTCTTTTCCGACGATCAAACATAACAACCAGTGAAAGGTTCCGTAGTAATAGGTTTTTTTTATATTAGGATTCTATTTTTCAACCGACTTCAAAAAAAGGAGGAGGTTCTCAATTCGACCCGTATGTTTTTCTATGTTTGTTACGCGATAACTCCGCCAATTAAGAACCGATTTGAACAAATCTTTTTTCGGCGTATAGGTAATACCTCAAGGGTGGTCCCATTTAAATTTAATAATAAAATAATTAACTTTTAAAGAAAATAAAACCGACTTCAAATGCGTGAACACAAAAAAAACTAATAAAATAATTAACTTTTTAAAAAAAATAAAACCGACTTCAAATGCGTGAACACAAAAAAACTAAAAATTAAAAAGTAATTCCTAATATCTATTACCTAATACTATAATTTTCCTAAACTATGTCAAAGTAATTAAAGTTAAACCAGCTAAATATCTTACAATAGTTATACTTATATACCTATTGCTTTTTCGGTGTCGGAGTCGGTGCCAGCCGTATTAAGTTTAGCCGCGAACAAGAGACGTGCGGCGCGGTGGCGGGGGACGCACCGCGTCCATTGTGGACTACGGAACCCTAAAAATACAATGTTCTGGCCATAAAACAAGAGAAGCGATATTAAAACACTGCATCCCTCCGCCCATCACAATTAAACTCTTTAGATGCTACTGTGAGAGTTTACGACACACATAAACGTTTTGTTTTAGGCACAGTGTCCACTGCATAAAATGTGGAATGTGTATTAAGAGACTCTATCGAGAAGCAATTATTTTCCTCTCTCTCTGAGAGAAGGTCTGTGCCCTGCAGTAGAACGTATATAATAATATTGGCCTTTTTGCATCTACTTAATGAGATGATTTATACAGAGACCAGTGGTATCTTCACTCACACTAGATGGGTGAAGGGACCACTCAGACGCTGTAGTGCCTGGGACATGGTTTTATAGATGGTGTAGGCTTGCCCAGCACCTACGAGTATACCATCCTGACAGTTTAGTCGGCCTAGCCCACAGGAAAGACTAGTCAATACGTGCGGAGTATCGCGAATCATTAAGAAAAACTAATGAAAGATATATTTATACTGATTCTTTAACCTGGATGCGGACAGTGTAAACGGCCCTTTATTCTCCCCTCTCCCTCATGTGGGGAAGGGTGCGCAGCTTCCTTTCGCACTCAAAGGGTCAGCAAAGCTCTGTGAAGAAACTGGAATGGGTTGTAAAAGTGAGCTCTACAAAAGATTTTTTATGGTACAAATAACACCGTCCTCCTCAGCTTAGTTCAATGTACAGTCGATAGAACCCAAGGTTTACGTGTGTACTTAACAATACTTCTTTATAATGGCTGGCCAGCGCAGTCGTCCAGTCAAGTTTGAATTATTTTAAAGGAAATCGTTCTGTTTAGGCGTCAGTCGTATTGAGATATCGATATAAAAAAGATAGAGAACACTTTATTGCACAACCACAAAATATTACAACCATGATTCTTAAATCTAAGTAATGTTATACAATTGGCGGTCTTATCGCTAAGAGCGATAATAAAAAGATAATAAAAATAATAGATAATAAAAATATATTAGTATGCTTTAATTCAGTATTTCAATAAGTAGATCGCTACAGTACATTCTATTAATTTTGTCTTGCTCGCGGGTTGTAGCAAAACAGCGGTGAGGATTCGATTCCCGTTGGGTGTCGCCGTTCAAAGGGTGGTAGTCAGATGCAAATGATAGTGGCTCAAAATTTCGTCAAGTTGTTCCAACTTCCAGATAAAGAAAGGCAAAGATGACATAAAGCAAGAATTTCTCGTCGAAATGTGTCCAAAACCATAAAATATTAGTAATGCATTAAAACCTGCATTAATGTAATGACAGAAACGAGGCCCAGATCGCAATGAAACTTTACCAATAAGCGTACTTAGAATTGGACGTACATTTGTGAAGTTATACAAACAGTACAGAAAACATCCAGAGTGCTTAGTGCGAGTTTTTCAACTACTCGATCGCGTTAACGTAAACTCATATTTCTATGGCATCGAGGAAGCGCCACCTAGCGACGAGTATGGAAATTAAAATTGCTGAGTGCGAGTTGTAATGATTTACGTTGAGAAGTGAACACGTTTACCAGCCAAAACACGTATAAACGCGAGTGCGAGTTGTACTGTGACAGCGTTTTGCCAGTTCGAACGGTTAACTTACTCATACTCACTACTCAATGCTCGATTAACGCGGTAGTAAAGTTATTCGATTGGATCCGCCAAACTCGCACTAAGCACTCAGAGGTATGATCTATATGGTGTTCACCTCGACGCTTAAAATTGCCAATACAATAAATTACGGGTAACACCTCGGGGCACAGCTAGTAATATTATAAACTAGCTGACTCAACAAACTTCGTACCGCCTAACAATCGATTCCTTTTTTTTCCTCTCCGTAAGAACCATCCTCGTACTTCAAGGAATATTCTAAAAAAAGAATTAGCGAAATCGGTTCAGCTACTCCCGAGATTTGCGCTTCTCAACACATTCAGCGATTCATTTTTATATTATAGAAGATGTGAAAGTTCTAACTTCTTATTCGTTTGGTTGCGCTAGTTAACATCACATAGGGCCCAAGTATTGTCTTTTCCGGCGAGGCCAGCCGTACGTCCGGCAGACAAAGAACACATTGACACTGATAATGAGCCACCACTGGAAAGTGGAGCTTTCACATGGAAGCATAGCACAATGATTTGGTTGCTTTAAAATCCTTCTAACCCTCACACACACACATACACACACACACATACCTACATACATACATACATACATACATACATACATACATACATACATACATACATACATACATACATACATACATACATACATACATACATACATACATACATACATACATACATACATACATACATACATACATACATACATACATACATACATACATACATACATACATACATACATACATACATACATACATACATACATACATACATACATACATACATACATACATACATACATACATACATACATACATACATACATACATACATACATACATACATACATACATACATACATACATACATACATACATACATACATACATACATACATACATAACCTCACGGCTGTATCCCAAAGGGGTAGGCAGAGACCAGGGACTGCCACTTGCCACGATCCTGACAGATCACCTTCGCTTCATCAACGTTCATAAGTCGTTGCATGCACGCACGCCGGTTCCGGGTACTTTTTATCTTTCCCTTTGCTAATACATTCCCTATTTGGTCGATGTATGTCCGCCTGGAACGTGCCTTACCAGCCCTTCCATTTACATTCGCAATATATATTTGTTTCGTCAATCTTTCTTCCTTCATCCTCTCCACATGTCCAAACCCTTTCTCAATTCTAGTCGCTACATCCTCGTTCAGTCCACAACGTTCTCTAATCAGACTATTGATATATCACACTATATTTAATATTATAAAGGCGAAAGTTTGTGAGTGCGTATGTTTGTTACTTCTTCACGTCTAAACGAACGGCTGGAGCGATTTAAAATTTTAAAATTTGCAGTAAGCTGACACCCTGGATTATCTTATTACATAGGTTACTTTTTCCTGCGGGAAAATAACATATTCCTATGGGAAAATCGATAAGCCGCGGGTAACATCGCGGGGCATAGCTAGTATAGACGTAAAAACTAATTTACACTATTTGTTTTTTTTTGTTGTAAGTTTTGCGATTCCAGGTCAACGGAAATACGACAGATTAACTTTGTTACTGGATTTTACGGGATATAACTTTATTGCATGTTTGCTACGAATACAACAATCGTTTGATTCTAAAACTGAACTTTCCGTTGAGCCAGTATTGTGAAATGCGACAAATAGCAAAGACAAATAAAGAAATAATTAATAAAACAGTTTCATTTGTAGGTAAGAATAAAGGATTTTTGCTTTCTTTTTTACACACGCAATTTGAAATTTGCTAATTATTTGTTTAATTAGGTTAACTAGATTTGATTCGAAAATTCTTTATTGTATAATAAGCATATATACCAAAAGGCGAGCTTAATACTAATGAGTAGTTTCATCCAGCTAACCTTGGGTTAAGTATTGCAAACTGCGACTGCTTCGGTAGGTACATAAAAGTAAATAAGTAATAGGGGTTAAAGTATGAAATTGACGTTTTATTGCAATAGGTTATTTGAATTGACATAGAATCTTCATGGTTTGAGGTTTTCGAATGAAACTTTTTTCAAATGGTTTCTATGATGTTCTTTTTTTAAAAAATGTGAAACATTTGAATATCGACTTTCAATTGTTTTTGTTATTTAATTTAGACAAGAAAGATGGATACGCGTTTCTTTCTGCAGATCAGTCAAATCATGAGGCACCCATTTTTCGTATTTTTTTAATTTATTGATTTGACATAATAATATGTGAGTCAATATTGTGGGTAAGGTAACGTTAAACCATGCCGCTAATTCCTGGGTAGTTTGACTAGGATCGGCTTCCACTATCTCTCTAAATTCATCGTTATTCACCTGTGTGGGCGGTCTTCCTTGTGGCTCGTTCTTTAAGTCGAAATTTCCATCACGAAAGCGTTTAAACCAAAATCGCACTGTGCGTTCATTAGTAGACCCCTCTCCAAACGCAGCATTGATATTGCGGGCTGTTTCTGCCGCGTTAGTTCCGCGTCGGAACTCGTATTCAAAAATCACTCGAATTTTCGCAGTATCCATCTTTCTTGTCTAAATTGAATAACAAAAACAATTGATAGTCGATATTCAAATGTTTCACATTTTTTAAAAAAAGAACATCAAGGAAACCATTTGAAAAAAGTTTCATTCGAAAACCTCAAACCATGAAGATTCTATGTCAATTCAAAGAACCTATTGCAATAAAACGGCAATTTCATACTTCAACCCCTAATATTTTATCGCTCGTAGTGATCTTAAATTAAACGATCACGAAGGTTAATAAACACAGGTCGCGTTCAGTTCACGGATGGATAAACCGTCTATGACTAACGCTAGTGGCATTTTTTCGAGCGGTTCCGTGCTTCGCATGGCACGTTAAGCCGTTGGCCCAGGCTGTCATGTAATGGCATTAGTTAAGCCATGTCAGAGGCCTTCATTTGGGCGGCTTGATAACATTGTGACAGTAAGGTTCGTAATTGTCTTACAATCCTCCACCAACCCGGAGTTGGCTCCCGTGGTTCAGTATGGCCTAACTTTCCTGCAATGCAGGAAGATACCCGTGCCCCAGCAGTGGAGAAATACAAGAGTCGATATCGTAGTACTTTATGGCAGGCGTTTAAACACAAGCATACCCTCGGTTTCTCGCACGGGATCCTTTTAACCGCCATAGTTATACGAGTATACCTAAATAAAATAAATGTACCTTAATAAAATAATCACTTTAATATATTTCAGTGTAGATGGCGCAAAGTAATGTTCAGTAAAATATCCTTGTCAGTAGTACAGGAACAGGCACCATCCAATAGCAGTCTTTAAACGTTTGCTCCTTCATAATTTGTCTTAAAGTTATTGAGTAAATAATTCAAGCATTTAAATATAGTGAAATTACGTTTGAATATACTCTGAAGCCTGTGGTAGATAAAATCTGTGATACAGGCGTCAGCGCCCTTTAGAAATGTGCATATAAATGATCCATAACTAAAATCGATAAATTTATTTAATGAATTTAAAGGTTCAAAAACTTACTTGTTCGTCTTCCTCACAGCAAAACAATCAAAGTTCTCAAAGGGTCATTGACTACCTATGAGTGAGTAAAACCGTTTCAGTAACGGTGACTCGGTGCTTTGAAAGGTTTCACCGATAGAGCTTGCCTTGCTTGAACTGGGGCAATTACCTGACCCTAGGTATAGCAGGCATGCAAAGGTATATTTATACAGTGGTATGCTGTATCATTGGTGAAATTACAGTAGCAATACCACTCGCTAAAGTCAAGGAAAAAAGTCGTGTCTAAACCTGAGTGTCTGAGGTGTTCAAATACCTCAGCGCTTGAAATGGCCAATCCACAGAGGGCACGCGTGTTAATAAAACCCATACTTATCTAAATATACGGATCTAATTGCGATTATTTATTAGGTAAAAGCTAATTACCTTATTTCCAGACGTTTCGGCAGCGTTACAGTTGCCGTGGTCTCGGGTAGACTGAAGTAGCGAGTACAGTCAATTATTGTGGGTAGTCACTATAAATCACGCTGCGGAAACGTCGGGAAATAAGGTAATTACGTTTTACCAAGTAAATAATCGCGATTTGACCCGTTTAATATATAATTATGTATGAGTGTCGAGAATCATTAACAAATACTAAGCCCATACTCTCTCGCTGAGATGGGTTCCCTACTTCATTTCGAAAATTCTTTAGTCGAAATACGGTTCACCTACGAATGATACTTCGAACGATTGATTGTTCGACGCCTTATTCAATCGAATGTTCATACACCGACTGCTTGTTGGCTCGATGCCTCGTTACATTTGTTTTGTTTAAAGAATTTATTGATAGCACACAGTCATATTTACATTTCAAAAGGCTTAAACCTTATTAGGTTTTTGCGTAAAGCCTGAGCCGCTTTTTTAAATATTTTATGGTTACTTTTTTACACACACACAATACTAATTACATATACATGATACAATAATATTACTATTAATGACAAAAATCAATAGTAATACTATTCATATCGAAATTATTCACATATTCACATCAATTGGTAGAGCGCTGGTACGGATAGCCAGAGGTTGCGGGTTCGAATCCCGGCATGGGTGAAATTTTTAGCCTCTAAATAGGTTTTTAAATATTCACATCGAAAACTTTAATGCGATGCTTTTTAATGCGACGGTCAATTTTATCGAATGTTAATACATTGATTGCTGTTATTTCGGTGCTTTGTTACATCATTATCATCTAGTGCTGATTTATTGTAAAAGTACCTACATAGAAGTTTTAATGCTTAAGTACTTTTAATTTTTCATTGGCATTCTCTAGAGTAGTTCATATTTTCTCCGCATTCTGATGTCGTGATGAATGTTTTTTCATTAAAAAATTCGGCGATCATTTATCTCACAGTGTAGAAAAATACAATTCAACTAACTCTCGGTAAAACGTTTTTTGAAGCAAGGAAGCATTGACAAAACAAGCATCAATAATATAATGCACCGGTGTAACATTTTTCGAAGCAACAAGGCATCGGTAAAACGTTTTCGAAGTAACATGCCACCGAACAACAAAAACATCGGCTAAAAAAGGCGTCGAACAATCAATTGTTCGACGTATCATTCGTAGGTGAACCCTATTTCGAACAAAGAATTTCCGGAATGAACTAGGGAACCCGCTGAGATAAGGCCTGTGCCTTGCAGTAGGATGTTTATAGGCTTCATAGAAATATAGTATGTCTTATGATTCGCGATGGTCACACATGATGATTGGCCTTTTGCATCTACGTAATGAGATGATTTATACAGCGTCCAGTGGTATCCTCACTCACACTAGATGGGTAAAGGGACCACTCCGACGCTGCCTGGGACATGGTTTTATAGATGGTGTAGGCTTGCCCAGCACCTATACCATCCTGACAGCTTAATCGGCCTAGCCCACAGGAAAGACTAGTTAATACGTGCGGAGCCAACCAAGCCGCGGGTTTCCTTACGATGTTTTCCTTCACGGTTAGCGTGTGGTATTGTGACTACAAATTCGCAAATGTACGTAACTTTGAAAATTAAACAAAGTCATTGGTACATGCCCGCACTCGGGATCGAACCTGGGGCTCTCGCTTGCCAGTCCATGGTTCTACCCACCCGTGGTGGTCTTCTTCTTCTTCTTCAGGCTATATTAGTCCACTGCTGGACATAGCCCTCCCCTACTAGGCGCCATAGCGCAAGGTTGTGCCATCATTGGGGGGTAATGCCCGTGGTGGTCACACATAACGGGTCTAATCGCGTAGTGCGTGTTGTGTCTCAGCCCACTGCGAAAAACTAAAGGACTACCGACGATAATGGAGATATTTAATCTTATTCTAGATTCTACAATAATTGATTACTGGCCACTTCACTCCGAAGCGCTGCAACGCTGCCGAAACATCGGGAATTGAGGAAAATACGTAATACCTTATAAATAATGCATAGATATATTTATACAGTGGTATGCTATACCACTTTCAATCATTCCTTGTGACATGAAAACTTTGGTTCAATCAATTAAAAGTTTTCGCGGAGTCTCATGCTAGCCTCCCCCGATTCGCGCATCCATTAAGTCCACTCTTGATATGTCGTTTCTCCACAAACTCTGCTAGTGACAAGAATGGTAGTTGACATTTTTTTGACATTTAGTATCTGACTTTTTTCTTAATTAATCATTGCTATATTATTATTATTAATACACCAGCAGCTCTATGCTGATGCGCGTATGTTTTATGATAGCACTTGTTTTTTTGTCAACATCAACCTTTGTATGTCCCCACTGGTGGGGCACGGGTCTCTTCCTGCATTGCAGGAAGGTTAGGCCATACTCCACCACGGTTGCCAAGTCCGGGTTGGTGGAGGATTGTAAGACAGTGGCGGGTCTTAATGTCAGACGTTATCAAGCCGCCCATAAGCTACGCCGCCCCCGCCTATGCCTAGCTAGATGGTTTATTCTAGAATCATGACAAAATTCATGTTTCTAGAATCAACCATCTGTTAATATCACATCGGGTAATATCACATATAATGCACTTAAAAGAAAAACTATCACGTGTAAGTAGTTTATACAAGTTAACGAGTAATATTCTCGCGAGGAATCGACCACCGTTGGAGTAAACGTGTTCTTGAGTGGAGACCGCGACTCGGCAAACGTAGAGTAGGACGCCCTCCGACCAGGTGGGATGACGATCTGCGAAAAACTGCCGGCAGATGCTGGATGGGGCAAGCTGAAGACAGAGCGCTGTGGCACTCATTAGGGGAGGGCTATGTCCAGCAGGCGACTACACAATATAGCCTGAAGAAGAAGAACGAGTAATAGGCGACCAACTTATAATACCTAAAACAACACTTCTTCAGTTAATTATGGGAAAAGGTAACTCACCTCACAGTTAAACATAGACAGGTTTCAGTGAAGGTTTCGTTGTATTTAATTTGTATTCTGTAAATTTCTTTAATAACTTTAAAAAGAGGAAAAACAATCCATTGAAAATTACGCTGAAGAACTTATTAGCTCATGGGTTAGCTGGAAGAAAATACTACCTAGTATCAAACTCGCCTTTGTACAAATTATATTTTAGTGCAATAAAGAATTTTCATTCATTCAGCTCCTTAAAGCAGATAAAACCCCCACTCTCTACGGAACCCTACCCAGTGCGTAGTCCGACACCTACACGTTTTTTTTCTTATTAAATCTGACTGTGAAACGTTTGAAAAGTCCCAATGTATTTTCAGCCGACTCTACCAACACGACATATCCTGTGGCAGACATTGGATCAATTTGGCTGGCCCGCCTTCCGTGACTGCCAAAGGAAACAATGAGCGTGGCGGGCTGGCATCGAGTCGCGTTCCTATCTAATGCAGCCTTCAGCCTATCTTCCTATTTCCTTTGTTCTTCGACGTATTTTAATACGATCCATTTTATTTACAGACGTGGACGCGTGTCGAATCGAATGTCGCGAGGAAACTTAACAACCCTCAGGTGTTTTTTTAGTGAGTTGAGTCTGTGTCGCACTGCTGGAAAAGATTATATTAGATCAAAACTCTTTATTGCACACCATGGCTTCAGAGGCCTTAAGGGTGGCTTGATAACTTCTGGCAGTAAGCCCGGCCACTGTCTTACAATCCTTCACCAATCCGGACTTGGCCCCCGTGGTAGAGTATCGCCTAACTCCTGCGATACTTGAAGAGACCAGTGCCACAACAGTGAGGACATACAAAGGGTTGATATCGATTGCACACCATAACATTTTGAGAGTAAATCAAAAACTTAAATATCTAAGTTACATAGTAAACAATTGGCGGACGTTTCACTAAAAGCGATCTTTTCCAGACCAACTCCTCCAAAGGCCTCCCTCGTGACCTTTCGCTCCTCAGTATCTTAAGTCATCCTCTCGACGCTGAGAGATCGTCACGCCATGGCCCCACACTAGGATACCCTGTGTCGTGGGAACCAGAAACAACGAAAACAAGACTTGGGGTCTTTTTTTGTCCCCAGCTGGGGTTCGAACCCGGGACTTCTTGAATGGTAGACAGAGGCAAAGACAACTGAACAAAACTTTTTTTTAGGTCCCCTTTTGCGCTGGTTATTTTCTCACCGCTTATAATTCGTATATTTTGAGGGCATTACCCACTGCTTTGTTCAAAGCTTAACTCATAAGCTTAGTTATAACGATCTGAACGCATGTTATTTATTAATATTTCACGCTCGCGTGTTTTTGCGCGTAACCCCGAGCTGACATCGAAACCCACAGAACAAACATGAATAAAAGCTTTAGTAATAGTTAAACTACATTCAATTATTGAGTTTTGTCAGCCATTACCATTGTATCGGCTTTTCCTACGTCTGTTTTTTCGTCTATTTTATTTCTTCTTCTTCTTCAGGCTATATTATGTAGTCCACTGCTGGACATAGCACTCCCCTAATGAGCGCCATAGCGCCCTGTCTTCAGCTTGCCGCATCCAGCATTTGTCGGCAGTTTTTCGCAGACCGTCATCCCACCTGGTCGGAGGGCGTCCTACACTTTTAAATTAAGTACCTATGTTTTATAGCTGATTAAATGGTTTCAATGCAATGTATAGTATATTCGACTCTGTCCGGTTGACACTAGAAACAGAATATACTTAAATCTTACATTCGAAACTTTTTACGATTTGTTCAAAACTTCTAACGGATATTAATTTCTTTTTTCATGTGCTGATAAAATATGTTCTACTGCAGGGCGTCTGAGAGAAAGTATAGGCTTAATTACCAAGTGCGCCCACCGCGGATTGGCAATTTCAAGCGCTGACGTTATCGAACACTTCAGGCACTCAAATTTTCTCACGATGTTTTCCTTCACAGTTAACGAGTGGTAATATAACTTCACAAATGTACATAATTTACTTCAGCCAGCTGTCGCTGCCTGTACGTAATACAGAGAATAGTGTAAAGAGGTTCGAAATTTCACTGATGCCGCTGAGTCGCCCATTAGCTCAGTTGGAAAGAGCGCTGGCACGGATAGCCAGAGGTCGCGGGTTCGAATCCCGGCATGGGTGGAATTTTTAGCCTCTATAGGTTTTTAAAATTGTCCTTAGCACGGGTTAGTGCATTAAAAATAAAAATAGTATAAATGTACATAACTTAGAAAACAAAGTCATGGGTACATCATTCAAAACTTATATACGATTTATTATTGCATTCCAAACTTCTAACCGATATTCTAATTTTAAAAGAATTTAAAAAAAGATTCAGATGACTACTGGAGCTAAGTATACGCAATTTAGAGACAGCGACTGACTGGAGCCTAGATATAAAAATATGGAACACTTTCTTGCCAACCAGAAAAAAATCATTGCAATATGATGACTAGTAGCTATAAACGAGTGAGCGTCACGAACCATTCAATTTCTTTCACTCTTCACAAAGAGAGTAAATTGCTCTTGGTAATACATCTCCAAGTGTATCTACGCTCTTTCTCCAAAAAGTTTTAATTAGTTTACACTTACGAGTATTTCACCTCATTTCGGCCAGTGTGATCTTGTAAGAAACCCTATTAGATTTCCATCTTTACCCGACTGTGGCGGAGACCGAAACTAGGATAATGTTTTTATAGACTTCTAAACATTTTCTGGGCTGTAGACTTAAACAACATTATTTTACGAGATAAATCAAATATTTATAAATGGTTTATAGGGTATAACCTAACGCGTTTTGCGCCCCTTGTGGCCACATACTTTGAGCTCGATTTGTATGGAGCCCTTTTTAGAGCTAGGACGGAGCCCAAAAAAGTGTTAGGCTCGTATATATGTCCGATTCTAAGTACCCTCATAACTAATTAAGCGATGGTCAAATGTTGATCTCATTCGGTTCGTCGTATTTGTACAAGTGTCATAGGCTATTTAAATTCAGCACACGTCTTACTCTTTTTTTATTATTAAAAATAACCAATAACCCGACTAATGAGCAATAAGTACTAAGTAATTATTGGTTAATTTTCGTACGAAGTACGTGACTAAGATCACTTTTCGACTGGCTATATTAAAAAATTATGAGCCATAGAGATATATGTTGAACGGGTCCAATCACGATTATTTATTAGGTAATACGTAATTACCCCAGCAGCGTTACAGTTGTCGTGGTCAGTCTACCCGAGCTACGTACGATTTTTGACACAATTGACTCACAGCTAAGTCAGATCCCAATTCAGTTACCTACTATTATTCGTAAGTCTTTATTATTTTAAAAACCTATTTAGAGGCTAAAAATTTCACCCATGCCGGGATTCGAACCCGCAACCTCTGGCTATCCGTGCCAGCGCTCTTCCAATTGAGCCAATGGGCGACTCACCGGCATCAGTGAAATTTCGAACCTCTTTACACTATTATCTGTATTACGTACAGGCAGCGACATCTGGCTTAAGCAAATTGCATCACTTAAATAGGTTTTTAAAATTTGTCCTTAGCACGGGTTAGTGCATTAAAAATAAAAATAGTATAAGTCTTTATTATGTTAATAAACTGTAAAATGTATCCATATATTGGTAATTGAATAAATCTTGGATTGAAGCGCTCGTGGCCTAGTCGAACCGAGTGATTAGAACCAATCACTTTACTTAAGCAACAACAGGCGCGGTCAGGTGTAGGGTGACCATCACGGGACTACCGCTAGTGGCATTTTTCCGTGCGTTTCCGTGCTTCGCAAGGCACGTTAAGCCGTGGGTGTCGACTGTCATGTTATGGCAGTCGTTAAGCCATGACAGAGGCATTATGGGCGGCATGATAACTCCTGACAGTAAGGCCCGCCACTGTCTTACAATCCTCCACCAACCCGGACTAGGCTATCGTGGTGGAGCATGGCCTAACCTTGCTGCGATGAGGAAGAGACCCGTGCCCCAGCAGTGGGGACTTACAAGGGTTGATATCGAATAAATCTTTAATTTACAATAATTTATCTCTGACGTGGCCAATCCAATGAGAATAGAACTTTTTTGTACAACTTGTTCATTATTGAGCGAATCGTCTGTTGATCCAATTCTGTTTGAATGGAAAACTTTGCGTGCGTGATTTGGCTAATTGGTTGGGTTAGTTAGACACAGTTTTAGCTGTGCTAAATATTCGCTTTCATCCGCGGCTTTGTTTACGTAAATTATAACAGTTCTATTTCGACCTAACATTTCATAATAATAGCCAGAAATAAATTTTGCATTTACATACAGGCACATACATTGCTTCTAGCCCCACACTAAGATACCCTGTGTCGTGGGAACCAGAAACAAAGACTTAACATACATGTGAATATCCAAGACCTGGTGTTTTTCTTTTGTCCCCAACCGGGGGTCGAACCCGGTACCTCTTGCATGGTGGGCAGACCCGCTACCGCTGCGCCACAGAGGTCGTCAAATAAATAATAAGTCTATTGTTTGTATAGTCTATCTATTGGCTCTCAGAAATCAGATCTTCGTTGTGACAACAAAACAATCTGAAAATAATTTGTAACTTATCAGCTTTCAGTACGCAATCAATTGATAATATTATGATGATCGCAATAAATTGAAACTCTGACAAGTAGACTTACCGGTAAGTACGTACAAGTCTATTTATTCTTACTTGTCCAATTTAGTAAACAAGATTCTAACCTTAAAATTGAGATTAGATGCCTAAACTAGACATTTTCTCGCAAATTCATGAACTATCATGAACTATGTTTATAAAATTGGCAGCGTGTTATCTAAAAGAGTGTTCAAAGTTACTTCATTTATGGAAATATGGCAGTTTTGGACTAAAAACACAGTTTAAGGGTAGAATCTTGTTTACTAAATTGGACAAGTAAGAATAAATAGACTGTATATATCAATTTAATTATCTTTGCTCTATATGTAACCAAACCAGACCGAAATGGTTAAAGTACGGGAGGCATCAATGTCTCCTATTAAGTGGTTTACTCGGCCTGTCATGGCTTGTGCGACATTTACCTAGTAGCGCTAAAATATCACAATTCGACAGTTAATGTACTGAAACTTTCGTAAGCACTATTACCTTCCATATCAACGAAATGAAATGAAATGAAATGAAAATGAAATGAAAAGTAGCACAGAAAGAAAGAAAGTAGGGACATACAACTCTTGTATGTCCCCACTGTTGGGGCACGGGTCTCTTTCTGCATCGCAGGAAGGTCAGCCATACTCCACCACTCCAAGTCCGGATTGGTGGAGGGTTGTAAGACAGTGGCGGGTCTTACTGTCAGAAGTTATGAAGCCATGCGGCCTCTGACATGCCTTAACGACGCCATTACATGACAGCCGGCACCAACGGCTTAACGTTCCTTGCGAAGCACGGAAGCGCACGGAAAAATGCCACTAGCGGTAGTCACAGGACGGTCACCCATCTTGCACCTTGCGGCGCCTAGGACTTGCCGCCTTGGACTAGGCCACGAGCACTATTACCTTATTACACATTATTACCTTAACTACAAAAAAGAGCGGTGTTAGCGGAGCGGTAGAACGCCGGCTTTTTAATCGGGAGGTCTTGGGTTCGAGTCCCGGCATGTACCAATGAGTTTATTTTCTAAAAACCTATTTAGAGGCTAAGAATTCCACCCATGCCGGGATTCGAACCCGCGATCTCTGGCTATCCGTGCCAGCGCTCTATCCAACTGAGCTAATGGGCGACTCACCGGCATCAGTGAAATTTCGAACCTCTTCACACTATACTCTGTATTACGTATTTTCTAAGTTATGTACGTTTTAGAAATTATAGTAGCCACTCGCTTAATTTGAAGGAATACGTCGTGAGGAAACCTAAGCGTCTGAAATGTTAAAATACCACAGCGCCTACTTCGTACAATGCCACTTCGCCCAACTATGAGGCTAAGTGCGGAAATCTCAGGATAGCAATGGTATGAGACCTGATGAAAGGAAAACTACGGCCATAAATAAAATGCCAGCACCAGAATCCCGTAAGAAACTGGAAAGATTTTTAGGGCTCTATTTAGCCAGGTTTATACCGAACTTCGCAGAAGTGTCGGCTCCCCTACGCGATCTGATGAAAAAAGACCGGGAATGGGTGTGGTACAGTACACACCAGAGCGCGTTTGATAAACTAAAACGGTGCGTAGTAGACGCGCCTGTGCTGCGATACTTCTCAGCAGACGAGCCGGTGACGCTGTCTGTGGACGCGAGCTCGCGCGGACTGGGCGCCTGTCTGCTGCAGGGCGGCCGGCCCACTCACGCCGGCAGAGTCACGCTGGGCTCAGATCGAGAAGGAACTATTGGCAGTGGTGTTTGGTTGCACAAGGTTCCACCAGTTTGTCTATGGACACGATCGCGTGACGGTAGAAAGTGATCATAAGCCACTTGAGGCTATATTAAAGAAATGTTTAAATGAGACTCCAGCAAGGTTACAAAGAATGTTATTATTACTACAAAAGTACACCATAAAATTAACTTACGTACCCGGTAAGTATATGTTCATTGCTGACGCTCTGTCACGTGCCGCGACAGAAGCGGGCGATGACTCACAAGTACATAATAAAGTGGAGGTGCATGTAAACGTTTTATGTGAAAGCGTTAATTTCTCAAATAATAAACTCGTGTTAATACGGGAGGAGACAAAAAAAAGATGAGTCACTGGTTGCTGTTGTAGGTTACTATTTAAACGGATGGCCACAAACAAAGCATTTAGTAAGAGGAGTAGCGAAGCCATACTGGCCAGTTAAAGATGAGCTGTATGAAAAAGAAGGAATAGTGTTTAGAAATGAAAGGGTCGTAATACCGATTTCTTTAAGAAAGGAAATTCTGAACAGAATTCATGAAGGACATTTAGGCATGGAGCAATGTAAAAGGCGAGCCAAAGAGGCGGTGTACTGGCCGGGCATGTCCACCGACATCGAAAACGTGGTAAGTGGCTGCGAGTGCTGCCTGCGCCGGCGCGCCGCCCAGCGCCGCGAGCCGCTCGCGCCGCCCGCCGCGCCGCCGCGTCCCTGGCACACGCTGGCCACCGATATATTTGAGTTGCGGAATCGGTACTACCTAATCGTTGTTGATTATTTTACTAAATTTGTTGAGGTGGTTCAATTGGCCAATATGCATAGTGGAACTGTAATAGAACACATGAAAAGTATGTTTGCGAGGTTAGGTATACCTAGCAAATTAATTTCAGATAATGCCGGTACCTATACATCTGCCGAGTTCAGGCATTTTACGCAGACTTGGGAGATTGAACATATCACTAGCTCCCCACTGTACCCCAGATCGAACGGTTTAGCAGAGAGAAACGTCCAAACTATAAAGCGCCTTTTAAGTAAAGCGTACGACGACGATCAAGATCCCTATTTGGCGCTTCTAAATTTTCGAAATACACCTATCACAGGCGAAACTTATTCGCCTGCGCAACTGCTCATGGGTAGGCGACTCAACGATAAGTTACCAGTGAGCGATAGTAAACTCGAGCCACAAAAGTGCGACCCCAAGTTAGTCAGTCAGGAACGTAACAGGCGCACCAACGAAATGAAAAAACAATATGATATAGGCACTCGCACCCTGCCGCCGCTGGAGGCGGGCGAGCGCGTGAACATACGCTGCGGCCGCGGCTGGCAGCCGGCGCGGGTGCTGCGGGCCGCCGCAGAGTTGCGCTCCTACTGGGTGCGTACCGACTCCGGCGGTCTGTTCCGGCGCAACAGGCAGCATCTGATGCGAGTACGCGGTACACCTACACCGAGTTATAGCTTTGTCGATGACAGGCCACGCGACACTGAACAAACGCTAGAGCCCCAGGTAGGTATTACTGCTAGTGCGTCCCCGGCCGCGCCCCCACCACCACAATCGGGCACGTCTGGTTACATAACTAAGTCGGGCAGACGAGTCATACCCCCTAAAAAATTTCAGTGCACATAAAATTACATGATTAAAACGTGTATGATATTATCTATGTGTAGATAAGTATAATATAAGGTAGCATAATTTAAGATTAGGTATTTTGGTGGAGGGTAAATAAGGTAATCAATGTAGGGTGCTTAATATTAGAAACATACAATAGATAATTGGGTTTAAGAATGATAGTGATAAATTATGTTTTCAGTTGCTATTTGTCCTAAAGCATTATTTAGAATTTGCTCATTTCAGGCCAAAGGCCGCAGTGTTTATTTACTTTCAATGTTTACAAATAGAACTTATCCTTGATAAGGAAGATGTTGTGGGTAGTCTTACCATGTAATACATTCCGGGGTACTTATAAATAAATCAGTTGCTTTGACGACGTTGGCCGTTTCACTGCATCTCCTCTGCTCCCTATACTACATTACCTACTACTTGTACTACTTAATACCTTAATTCTATATTATGTCTCGTTGGAAACGGCACGTCACGACGATTCTGTGGATACCAAACACTCTATAAAATACAATTGATCTGTGTTTTCATGAGCGAAAGTGTCAAAGGGGCCCGTTTGTTTTCGTTCTTTTTGTGGTTTTATCGTGAAAACTAAGTGGGATTCGTGTAAAAAGGTAAGAAAACCAATGTACCAAGTTCTAATAGGTTTATTTGACTATTAAATTTAAATTACAAAAAAAGTTTTACCGAAGTGCCCCGTATTTTGTAAACGTATATTTTTAACTGCTTATTGGTGACTGTTTCGTAGTTGTTTACATACTTAGTATTATTAGTTAAGTAAGGGGTACATATATTCAAGATGATAATTTTTTTAACAGAACTAAAATCAGACGTAAATTACAAAAGTTCTAGCAATGATAAGAAGTTGGGGTAGGCGCGCGACTAAACCGGTTTTGGTCACGGGGATTCTGCCGTGTGGGCTAAAACGTAGTTGATTGAGAATTTACAGGTTAAAATAGTAGTAGTAGTTACACCTGAAATTTTAATGTATTGAATTAGGAATAAAGTTTAATAGTTATATATTAAAATCGCGATCATTTATTAGGTAAAACGTAATTAACTTAAATCCCCACGATCCGGCAGCGTTGCAGTTGCCGTTCGTAGTCACGGGTAGACTGAAGTGGCCAGTGTAGTCAATTATACTAAGTATGAGCATAGTATTATATGTGTTCTAGAGCAGCATAAGTTTGTATGAGCATAGAGAATCATTAAAAAACATTAAAGTTTAATAATATTAAAGAAAGAGATAAGCTCTCTTTCTTCATGTCATCAATCATGTCGTGAGGGAGCTCTCGAATTCGGTTGGCTCAGTCAGAGACGACCAACCAACGACGCGGGCTCCGTCTCTATTATCATGATTAGGCTCTGCGAATCAGAGCGAAACCTGCTCGGACTCTTCCGACATAAAATCAAGTACCTAAGTGAATCCGGAATTAAGTTAATAATGCATTTACTGAAAAGTCAAAATGCGCAACTCGCGATGTCGCACTTTCAATCTGACGCAATTTATTGATCTCATTGATACCAAAATGGCTCGTAGCCCCGGCTGAGTGATCTTAAACGATTACGAAGGTTAAGCAACATAGGGCGCGTTCAGTGGGTGGATGGGTAAACCGTCTATGACTAACGCTAGTGGCATTTTTCCGAGCGGTTCCATGCTTCGTAAGGCACGTTAAGCAGTTGGTGCCGGCTGCTGTTGATAGATGGCAGTCGTTAAGCCAAGTCAGAAGCCTCAGGGCGGCTTGAAAACTTCAACCAGCCACTAGTCTTGGAAACCTCCACCAATTGAATAGCCCCCGTGGTGGAGTATGACCTATAACTTCCTCAGGGAAGAGACCCGTGCCCCTCGGGGAGGACATAATGGGTCGATGATGATTTATACCACAAATATCAGCCCCTTCACCAATTCTTTAATTTTGAGACATTTCGAAAACATGTTAGTTTTCAGCCAGATCAAAGGAGAAAAAATGAAATATACTTGGTAATTTGAGGCCACCGCGTACTTTGGACGGTATGCCTTTGGCGCTGAAGAATTTTTCTTTTCAGCCGTATCCGATATCATTAATCAGGGTTTTGTGCCCGTTTTAGGTCAACACATCCATTGTTAGGTTGTTAGCCTGCCCTCGCGTTCTTACAGTCGACAGCACATCAACCGTTACACACGCATGCACTGTACACAGTCGAGTTAAGGTTAGTTTTGATACAAAATGTATAAGGTATAACAAAATTAGGTAACGATATCCCTGGAATCGGAGTAAATTTCATTACGCACATGACATGACAGCATTAATTATCAAGAACGCATTAATTATTTTTTTCACTCACTTTTACACATCCATAAATACTTTCACCATGCGCTCACACATACCCAGATACTACAGATACACACATACTACACACACACACACACACACACACACACAAACAAACAAACAAACAAACAAACAAACACACACACACACACACACAACATTTATATAAAAGGTTTCCTTCTTTCTGCATGCTTGCATGTTTAAATTTTATTTTATTTTTCTTTTCTTAAACCCATAAACAATAAAATGCCCTTGTAAACAGCACAATAGCACACTATTTAGCACTAGGATTATTGTAAAACACTGACCCCTGAGACACAGGCCTAAAACCTAGTTCAGGGGTCAGGGTTCAATATTATTTTATAAGTGTGTAAGATAGAAAATGTTTTCATGTTATAATTCTTGTAATGCTTTTTTTATAGAAATAAACTTATTATTAAGATTATTAAGGCACTCTAGAATCATAAATACATATAACGACTACCCGTCTGTTACGCCTACATCAACATGTTATCATTAACTCTGTTATTTTCCTTAGTAGCTTCCCGTTTCCAATTACAGCTGCCTAAACCGAGGCTTATTTGTCATGCATACCTAATTATCGTTCATGATTTATTCTAGGAGAAGTGAAATTCCCTGTTTCATGATTATCGCTAGAGCTGTGAGGTTTCATTTAAATGTATAAATGAGTCCTAGAAGGGCCGACGAATTAAATATTCACAAATAGCAATTGACATATTGATTAGGCGTGACGACAGTGTCAAATAATCAAAGATTTAACGATATTAGGGGAGAGAAACTAGTAAAAGGATTTAAGACACTGATTTAGTTTGATAAAATAAAGAGATTAGATATTTTCAATAAAATAAAAGATTATAACACTGCTTTCAGCCATTTTGTCTGAAACACCCATCACACCGCGTGACGTCACGCTTAGGTTAATATTGGTAAACTTCACCCGTGCTTATTGTGACTACTAGTGATTACGATGTTTGTTTACCTGGGCGTGACGTCAGATTCGACGCCATGACACTGCGAGCTGTTTTCCCACAGATTAAAAATAATTTTGTTTTTCTACAGATTTAAAATAATTTTAGAAAAATGGCTGTGACCTTCGTTAAACTTTAGTTTATTACTTAAATAATAGTTTTTTTTTTTGTATGTAATAAATGTGTCCCCACATTATGAAAGGGGATTTGAAAATCTTTCCTCATGTCTTTTCTGACTTCTTCTGTTAAGTACCTCAACAGAACCGTGATCTTCGTACCTAAACGGTAAACAGCCTGGATCGCTTGACATCAGAAAAGACAAGAATACAATGACAAAGACCCTTCTGAGTTTTTTCAGATATGCTTTCGTGCCGTCCAATTTATTAAATAGAAACGTGCTTTGCGTAGCGTGTAAAAAGTGCTCCTCTAAACACAATAGTGTGTGTTCTAGAATGATGTGAAAAGGCGCGACTTGCGACGTCGTACTGCCCAGGCTGGATTGGGAATAAGTACCTAAGTACACACACACACACACACACACACACACACACACACACACACACACACACACACACACACACACACACACAAACACACCCTCCTACCCATTCACACACTCACTCACACACGTAGTTGGCTAAGTTAATTTTCTATATATTATTTTCGTTCGTAATATCATCTCAAACTAAACGAGATTAATGCTATGAAAGAGCGGAGTCACCTAGTACAGGCATCGTATGCTTAAAAGGTGACTCCAAATACTATGTACCGAAAAATAATGAAGATAAAGAATAAAGATTTTTGTATTTGTACCTAAGTAAAGTCCTGTCACGCCCTTTTTGAGAAATTCAAAGAGACGGCACTACAGTTAACTATTTAGGTACTTAGGGAAATTCTCTATTCCGAAACTGGCCCTTAACATATGATCACTTTCAAACACGGAAGCTTGAGTATTATTCTTTATTGCACACGAAACCCTAAACAGGACATTACATACGAAAAAACATGTAGAAAGGTGGCTTACCTCTGAAAGAGATTGCTTACAGCAAACCTAAGCTTCGTAGTGTATAAGTTTCTAATGGTAATTGTAATTCTACTGACGCAGTTTAGTGTTATCATGTTGTTGTAATTTTATACCTTAATAAAATAGTGTACTGCGTCTGTTATTTACCTAATCTATCTCCGGCAAACACGGAGCAATTACAAGTGGCGAAATAACTTAAGTGGTTACTATTTTCTATGTTATTTATAAGTGAACCAATTCCGTTTTGTCGTCTTAAATAAAGCAAATAAAAAAACTTTCTGGGCGTAGGAACCGCTTGTGTATCTTATTATGTACTAGCTGACCCAGCGAACTTCGTACCGCCTAACTGTCATTTTATATTTTTTTTAATTTTTCCCTCCGTAGAACCATCCTCGTACTTCAAGGAATATTCAAAAAAAAGAATTAACGCAATCGGTTCAGCTGCTCTCAAGATTTGCGCTTACCAACACATTCCGCGATTCATTTTTATATTATAGAAGATTTCTTAATGATTGGAGATACTCATACATAGTTATACCTATATTAAGCGGGTCTAATCTAATTATGATCGCAAAAATCATATCGAGAATTTCAGTCCCACTACAGCTGACCGAAGTTACTGGTTAAATTCTCACCCTGTATGTTATAAGGAGAAAAGAAATAGGTAGGTTTTGAGCAAGACAGATGCGTGTTCAAGGGTTAAACGAACCGAAAAGAAGCAATCATCAAGAAAAGGCGCTTAGCTTCTTAAATGTAGGAAAATGCCAAGAAATGCGGAGGCTTTTGCGGAATTAAGTAGGTATAAGTAAGTACGTATATCAATATTCATATTTGCACTAACTACCCGTGTCACTTTTCCTTCAACCACTCTCTATCGTAGGTTGTCTGGAAGAAATTTCTCTAAGCAATAAGGCTGCCAATTGTACTGTATCTTCGTAATAATTTTATGTTTGTTTTTTTCCTGGTGTTCACTAAAGAATATTCTTATCTTAAGGATGGATAGATAGAGAAAATTTTATTGCACAACCAGGAAAAAAAAAGAATTACCATTATAACTCTTTAAACCTAAGAGTTTTCTGAGTTACATTTTTGTAGTTATTAGCATAAGCACTCGTCGCTAACGGTGAAGGAAAAACATCGTGAGAAAACCTGAGTGTCTGTGGTGTTCAAATACTTCAGCACTTGAAATTGCCAAGCCGCGGTGGGAACAACATACATACATACATACATACATACATACATACATACATACATACATACATACATACATACATACATACATACATACATACATACATACATACATACATACATACATACATACATACATACATACATACATACATACATACATACATACATACATACATACATACATACATACATACATACATACATACATACATACATACATACATACATACATACATACATACATACATACATACATACATACATACATACATACATACATACATACATACATACATACATACATACATACATACATACATACATACATACATACATACATACATACATACATACATACATACATACATACATACATACATACATACATACATACATACATACATACATACATACATACATACATACATACATACATACATACATACATACATACATACATACATACATACATACATACATACATACATACATACATACATACATACATACATACATACATACATACATACATACATACATACATACATACATACATACATACATACATACATACATACATACATACATACATACATACATACATACATACATACATACATACATACATACATACATACATACATACATACATACATACATACATACATACATACATACATACATACATACATACATACATACATACATACATACATACATACATACATACATACATACATACATACATACATACATACATACATACATACATACATACATACATACATACATACATACATACATACATACATACATACATACATACATACATACATACATGCATACATACATGCATACATATCCCAGAGGGGTAGGCAGAGACCAGGGACTGCCACTTGCCACGATCCTGAGAGATCACCTTCGCTTTATCAACGTTCATAAGTCGTTGCATGCACGCACTCCGGTTCCGGGTAATGACATGCGAGTACCTCTGCGCTCGCTACAAACAATGGCCCAACTATAAGGCTAAGCGTGGAAATAATCATCACATCACTATTATTATTATTGTATAATAATCAATAAATAAAATACAAATCACACTCGTCATCACACTTCACATCACATAACACTCATATTATAAAGGCGAAAGTGTGTGAGTGTGTATGTTTGTTACTTTTTCACGTCTAACCGGCTGGAGCGGTTTCAATAAAATTTGGTGTGGAGTTAGCTAACACACTGGATTAATACACAGGCTACGTTTTACTGCGGGAAAATATCTTATTCCCATGGGAAGATCGATACACCGCGGGTAACACCGCGGGGCACACCTATAATAAGTTAGAAGTTGCAGATTACAGGAATGTACGTAACTCCACGTTGGCTATAAGGTTCCTGGCTATAAGGTTCATTTTCCTGTGGAACGTCACAGAACAATATCCTCTATGATCACGGTAAAATCACAGTACAAATAGAGAGTAAAACGCTTGCCTCACATTCAATAAGTCATGTTTGATTATTGATAATTATGATTGGTTTGATTACTTGGATTTGTAAGTTACATAGGTACTTTAGTAAATTTATAGTAGCAATTAATACCACTAACTGACAGTGAAGAAAAACATCGTGACGAAACCTGAGTGCCAGAGGTTTTCACGAAACCTTTACGCATGAAATCGCCAGGTGAGCACGTGTAGAAATTAAGACTTCTGAGTTTATACTATCGCCATCTCTCTCTCTCTCTCTCTCTCTTTCGCTCTCTCTTTAAGAGAAGGCCTGAGCCATGGGTCGTATATAGACTGTGCCATGATCACTCTATCACCTCTACTCAACCGTAATATTAATATTGTAAGGTTATATAATTGCATTTAAGTGTTTTTCGTATCTGTCGTGATTTCTCGTGTCGTCACGTGCAGGCCCTGTCAGAAAACCAGTGGTCTCGGGTTCATAACCCGTGACAATATGCTGAGACAGCGGCCTTTTTATAACCATAACACACATTGGCATCAACCTATGTAATATTATATTAGTTATAAACTGTTTGTGTCTGCATGTTAGTCTAGTATATTATTACAGTCTATGTTAGTTAAGTGTAAGTATTTAAATCTTCCGTTCTATGTTGCCATTCATATTGTATGGTCTATTTGGTGTTATGGTTTATGAATAAACATTTCTTACTCTTACTCTTAATACCTAAAACTAATCAAGCACAGCAGATTTATTTACGTAGCCTGTAAAAGCCTACCTCTACGTAGCCTACCACTCCTGTATACCTTAAACAACGCTTTCTGTTTCTGCATGAATCTCACAGTCGCACGTTGCGTTCAGCTCAAAATCTGTTGCTGAAGACACCTAGTCATTTGACGAAGTTCTTCAGTAACTCCTTCTGAGCCACAACCGTCCGAGTGTGGAATGCACTGCCACTATTAATAAGACAGTCTCCTTCATCTGCGATATTTAAGTGTAGAGTGAAGGAATAATACCTTTCATAATACCAATAATTAAATAATGCAGTTGCTTAATTACGTAGGTATATTATATTATTTTCTCTTTCCATATGTAATGTATTTATTAGTATGTATGTATATCTTAATTATTTATTCATTTAATTATTTATGTATGTGGTTTAAGTAACTTTATATTAAATTTCGTTGAATTCCTAATTTCAATATTTCTGTATTGCACCGAACTACTCGTCTCTAATTTCTTTCTTGTCTTCGTTTATGGTTGCCAGGAATAAATTGCTTTTAGTAATAAGGCCGCCATTTGTATTGTATTTTTTATGTAATTTCTGTTAATGTATTTTCTGTGTACAATAAAGAATATTCTATCTCAAAGAGCTACTGCAGGGCACAGGCCTTCTCTCAGAGAGAGAGAGAGTACATTCTTAATCACCCCACGCCTCCACCGCGGATTAGCAATTTCAAACGCTGAGTATATGAACACCTCAGACACCCAGGTTTCCTCATGATACGTACTTACAAATATACGTAACTTAGAAAGCAAAGTCATTAGTACCTACATGGCGGAATTCGAACCCACGACACCCCAAATGTGAAGCCGGCGTTCTACCGCTCCCTCCTCTAGTCGATTCTAGCACTGAAAACTAATCAAACGGGGTGGATATTTGGGAATTATTAAAACAAAACACCGTGCAAGGAGAATATGTCTTCTTCTTATTCTTCTTTTCTTCAGGCTATATTATGTAGTCCACTGCTGGACATAGCCCTCCCCTAATGAGCGCCATAGCGCCCTGTCTTCAGCTTGCCGCATCCAGCATCTGCTGGCAGTTTTTTGCAGATCGTCATCCCACCTGGTCGGAGGGCGTCCTACACTACGTTTGCCGAGTCGCGGTCTCCACTCAAGAACACGATTACTCCAACGGTTGTCGGTTCTTCGCGAGATATGGCCAGCCCACTACCACTTCAGCTTGCTGATTGTCTGAACTATATCGATAACTTTGGTTCTCTGTCGGATGCATTCGTTAAGAATCCTATCCTTCAGAGAAACTCCGAGCATAGCTCTCTCCATAGCTCGCTGAGCGACTTTGAACTGGTGGACCAGCTTTTTCGTGAGTGTCCATGTCTCGGCTGCGTAGGTCATCACAGGTAGGACGCACTGATTGAAAACTTTCGTTTTCAAACATTGCGGTATGGATGACGGGAAGACTCGGCGTAGTTTCCCAAACGCTGCCCAGCCCAGCTGGATCCTCCTCTTGGTCTCCTTATCGAAATTGTTTTTAACTGACTGCAAAATCTGACCATGTACGACGACCAGTCTCGGATCAATGTAGCTATTGATCATGACTTTGGTTTTATCCAAATTCATGCCAAGACCGATACGTCGCGAGGCTGAATCTAGGCCGGTCAGCATCTGGTTCAGCTTCTCTAACGACTCCGCCATTAAGACTATGTCATCTGCAAATCGCAGGTGTGAGATGTAGTCGCCGTTTATGTTAATTCCCTTTCCATTCCAGCGTCTTAAACATGTCTTTCAACGCGCTTGTGAACAGTTTCGAGGATATAACATCCCCGCAGTTGGATGCGTTTAGACCGCTGGCCCTGTACTTGGACACTCATTGTGGCGGCTTCGTACAGACATCACAACACCTCGATATAACTCTACAACTTTATTGTAGGTACTGCTGGATGGGTGACCATCCCGTGACTACCGCGGCATTTTTTCCGAGCGTTTCCATGCTTCGCAAGGTACGCTAAGCCATTGGTGCCGGCTGTCATGTAATGGCGGTCGTTAAGCTATGTCAGACGCCGTATGGGTGACGTGATAAATTCTAGGCCCGCCTGTTGTATTTTTAAGACGATTGTAGACAGTCCTTACAATCCTACACCAACCTGGACTTTACCCTGTGGCAGATGGGCTAACTTTCCTAGGATGCAGGAAGAGACCCGTGCTTCAGCAGTAGGGAAACACAAAGGCTTGATATCGACACTTAATATTGATATGTCTAATTGACTCGCCAAAACACGTGTCGACAGCATGGAATTTAAATAAATTTTCGGGGACATATTATGCAGATCACGTTAGCCCCATACTAAGTACAACTAAATGACTTGTGTTACGGGTGCTAACTTGACGATACATTTAAATTCATTTAATACAATAAATACATAGATAACATCCAAGAGCGGAGACAAACTAGAAAAGTTCGTTTCCTAGTTTGACCCGGCCGGGGATCGAACCCGAGACCTTCGATTTCAAAGTCAGCGTGCCAAACTGCTGCGCCACCGAGGCCGTCTATCATTTATAAAACTTAATCTAATCTAACAGCTCTAGAATTAGATTAGATTAGATAGGTCGATTAAATTTGATAGATTAGAAACGAGGGATAATAAAAAGGTCGGTGTAAAAATCAAGTTAGTTTGTTAGTGGAAAGATACTTGAAGACGTGGGTCTTACAATGAGATAAACTGCACCCAAAGACATCTATATTATTCTTGAGAATATGTGATTTGTCCAACCCATGACCTAAATTGCGAAGCAAACGTTTTACCAAACTAAGTAGCTATATACCTAAGTACGATGCGTTCATAATGACCTTTATCGCACGTTACTATCAGTGTTTTGTCCGCATGAATGTACAGTAGAGTACGAGTAGGTATCTTACTGGGCCAAGTTTCATAAAATTACAATCGGAGTTCTTTTGGACAATTCGAAGTGCATTTCGTAGCAGAGTTGTTACTTCTTATTAATCTGTGGATAATCGGCTTTACAGTATATACATCGAACTGCCTGACTAAACGACGTAATATGTCTTTATGAAACGTGTCTATGGGCCGAGTTCCATAAAGCTTGTTACGCCAATGCGAGGTACATTAAGTAGCAGTCTCCTTGTTAATCTGTGAGTTAATTGACTATGCAATGTACACCGAATCGTCATAGTAAACTATGAATTGCAGTTCTATGAAACAAGCCACAAGTCGTGCCAAATCGTAGCCAACCTAAAAAGAAATTTCGCTTCAACCTTGGCTTGATAATTTTATTTAATAACTCTAAATTAAGCTAGACTGAGTTGTAGTGATGTAAATATTTAATAACGTACTTTAAGAATCGAAGTGAAAAAAATCATTTTCGCTTGAGCCACACGTCGTCGGTCGTTCATCAAAGTCTATAGTGGTGACAACTTTCCGCGCCCATTTAATACAAAACTAGGTATTTCCAACAACCATATTAAAAAAACTAATTTACGCGTCGACTTGATTACCTCTACCTCTCTCTCTTGAATTCGACAAATAAGATCACTTCCAAACCCAGACAATGTCCACAAAGAGTGCCAGGTGCAAAGAAATCAACGAGTACAAAAAAAAACTATCAATAAAACCGCTTGCCTACGCCGAAAAAAGAACAGAGGTTGTTCACATCAACGACAACTTCAGTTGAAAAAAACTGTCTGAAATAAAAAAGAAAACAAAGAAGCGCGGAAAGCGGCCTGTATTTAACGCAAAAATAAAAAAAATATGGTGGCAACTCACGTCTCGGCCCGTAGATTCAAACGCACGTGCACTCAAGTCTTTCACGGAACTAAAAGTCCAAATGCGTCAACGTCTCAAAATATACGACCACAGTAAACGGACTGGCTGGAAAGACTGAATCCGAACCAAATACTCTCCCGCAAACGTACATAAACATGTCAGAGAACCACCCTTTAAAAAGCCGCTGATAGCTAAAATGGCACGTAGTAAGCGGCATTAGAATTGTATATTGCACGGTCATTGTCAAGTTTCTAATCTGTCGCCGTCACACTCTTTCTTGGCAAATGTTACGAGTGTGACGAGGACGAAAAAGGGAAGGACCGCGCATGTGCAAGTGCAATGAGTGTGTATTCCCCTTAACCTGCGTTAATAGTGGATGGGTAACCTCAAAAGAAGTTTTTATGTGGACGATATTGACAAGTTCTTTGAAGTTTTATGATCGTTTTTACGACACCTCGACCAAGACTAAGGAAAACGATAACACTGAAATGCTGATTAATATCGAATAGGAATACTCGCTTATCTCCCTGCGTACGGTAAAGTTTATGCTTCCTACTGATGTGATAAAATGTTGAACAATATACAAAATTTTAGATAGAGCACGTAGGAAATTAAAACAAAAATAACACTTACCGACACAAAAAGGCACAGTATCGTTCCACCTATTTTCATCGTAGCACCAGATCAAGCGCGCCCTCTCGCGGGTATCGACGAAGACGTAATTCACGTTGCACATGTAGTGAGCTACGTCAGCGTTTCGGTACACGAGGTAGCCGTCAGAGGGCGCTGGCAGTGTCACGCAGTCTATGCCTGCGAACATAGATGGCGCTGTAATAGTTTTCACTCAGCTATAAAATATTTAATACTTCAGGAGTAGTCTCCTAAATATTCAATACATTAGGAGTAGCCTCCTAAAGTATTAAATATTTTTGCTGCTATCAATATTTGCACAAGGCGTCAAAAAATTACGTTTTTATGTATGGCAGCCTAGATTTTAATTATTTATTTTAGGTAAAGTGAATATACAACTAAATCAAGCGACTACCAGTCGCCGCCTTTTTGAGGAGCAAAATAATCACGTTTGTTGTCTGGGAGCCCTACGTAAATATTTATTCCGTTTTCATATGTCGTTATAGCTGCAACGGAAATACACGATCTGTGAAAATTTCAACTGTAGCTATCACAGTGCATTAAATACAGCCCTGGTGACAGACAGACATACAGGAAGGCGGACAGAGGAGTCTTAGTAAGTCCCTTACACCTTGGGTTAGGAACGCAGAAAATTAAGAAGTTAGTTAATAAGGTAAAAAAGGTTATACTTATTCTACCTAAATGGTATACAGGGTGTCTCATTCAAATCGGTCAGTATGGGAAAGTCTGAAACTATAAGACGTACGAAGATCTGTTCTGAGGTACCATGTCATCGATTTTAATAACAAGAAAAACTGCATTCATACATTTTAAAAAACATCTATACTCCGTTCGGAAATCGAACCCGGTTGTTTTGAAAAAAAACCTACACTATTTCTATTTAGATATCGATTGTGTAGGTCTTAAGCAGTAAATGTCTGTGTGAAACATGATGTCTAAAATCAATAAAATGCATTGTTTTCATATACTTTAATTTATTTTAGTAGGTGCTCGAAGTGACCGCCGCCTTTTTCAATGTTTTTTTCTTTTTTATTGCTATTCGGCCACTCGCACCAAGACGTTCCATTTTCAAATGAGGTTTATCACGTCTCTGTATCTACATAGTTATTTTAAGTCAATTGATTGTTAGTGTTTGATTAATAGAAGTTTTTTCTTTTCAAAACAACCGGGTTCGATTCCCGAACGGAATACAGATGTTTTTTAAAATGTATGAATACAGTTTTTCTTGTTATTAAAATCGATGACATGGTTCCTCAGAACAGATCTTCGTATGTCTTATAGTTTCAGATTTTCCCATACTGACCGATTTGAATGAGACACCCTGTATACCATTTAGGTAGAATAAGTATAACCTTTTTTACCTTATTAACTAACTTCTTAATTTTCTGCGTTCCTAACCCAAGGTGTAAGGGACTTACTAAGACTCCTCTGTCCGCCTTCCTGTTCCTTAGCACGGGTTAGTGCATTAAAAATAAAAATAGTGTAATCATGTGGGTACAGTGATATCGTTCCGATGTTAAACCTAACTGCAAAGTAGGTAGTCGGGGCTGTAAGTAATGCAATTTGCTTAAGTCAGATGTCGCTGCCTGTACGTAATACAGAGAATATTGTAAAGAGGTTCGAAATTTCACTGATGCCGTGAGTCGCCCATTGGCTCAATTGGTAGAGCGCTGGTACGGATAGCCAGAGGTTGCGGGTTCGAATCCCGGCATGGGTGAAATTTTTAGCCTCTAAATAGGTTTTTAAATTTGTTCCTTAGCACGGGTTAGTGCATTAAAAATAAAAATAGTGTAATCATGTGGGTACAGTGATATCGTTCCGATGTTAAACCTAACTGCAAAGTAGGTAGTCGGGGCTGTAAGTAATGCAATTTGCTTAAGTCAGATGTCGCTGCCTGTACGTAATACAGAGAATATTGTAAAGAGGTTCGAAATTTCACTGATGCCGTGAGTCGCCCATTGGCTCAATTGGTAGAGCGCTGGTACGGATAGCCAGAGGTTGCGGGTTCGAATCCCGGTATGGGTGAAATTTTTAGCCTCTAAATAGGTTTTTAAATTTGTTCCTTAGCACGGGTTAGTGCATTAAAAATAAAAATAGTGTAATCATGTGGGTACAGTGATATCGTTCCGATGTTAAACCTAACTGCAAAGTAGGTAGTCGGGGCTGTAAGTAATGCAATTTGCTTAAGTCAGATGTCGCTGCCTGTACGTAATACAGAGAATATTGTAAAGAGGTTCGAAATTTCACTGATGCCGTGAGTCGCCCATTGGCTCAATTGGTAGAGCGCTGGTACGGATAGCCAGAGGTTGCGGGTTCGAATCCCGGCATGGGTGAAATTTTTAGCCTCTAAATAGGCGATTTAGCAATTATTTTTTTACAATATTTTTTAAGTACTAAAATGGTTCTTACGGAGAGAAAATAAAAAATAAATAAAGAATCGACTGTTAGGCGGTACGAAGTTCGCTGGGTCAGCTAGGTGTACATAAAAATGAGAATTACACAGTTTAACCTAATAGTACAGAGGGCAGCCTTATCACTAAACGTTAAAGTAAAATTTAGGTAATACCCCAAAACTTTGCACTTTCTTCCGCCATCAACCACACACACTTACTTTTATAGTGAATCAACACGCCCCTCTTAGGGTAAGCCCCTTCGCTCCGTGTATCCAACGCGATGTCTACGGAGCTGGTCTGTGACGTCAGCCGCAATGGGAGGTCCACCTGCTCGCACGAAGACAGGAGTGATTCCCCGTTCGTGTCTCGGACCGTCACGATGTCCGTGCAGGTCTCCTCAAAAGGGCCTGTACCTGGTGGAGAGATAGATAGATAGAGAACACTTTATTGTACATAGAAATGGAAATTACACAGATATTTCTTAACCTAAGAGTCCAAACGGCAGCCTTATCACTAAAAGAGACCTCGTCCAGACAACCTTTCGAGAGTGTTCGGAGTTAAAATTTATTAAAGATATTCGGTTTCTGAATTGAGAATTTTCCTAACGGCCGATTTTCGAAGTGTGTATGTTTACACTCACAAACTTTCGTCTTTATAATATTAGCGTGATGTGATGTGATATGATACGTAGGTGCTTTTCCCACAAGGCGCCGACTGGACGTACTTTGATTTGTAGAAATGGCCTCAGCCTGTGCGATTTTCCATATTTGCGATGTCCTTGCCTGCAGCACGAAGGCGTCGCGACAAACGTTTTTATCGTCCTCTCTTATCGACTACTGTCATGACGTTTTATTTCACTACGTAAAACAGGATGGCTTTATGCTTTGACGCGATAAAAACATGATCGCGTGACGCGCCCGAGGGGTTGGTTACACAGGGTACCCCAGTGATGACGGAATGCTGTGAGGAAGTTATTGGTTTATTTGACCACTTAAGAATACTTTCCGTGTAATTCTTCTGTAATTCTAAGCGAATCGCTTGTAGCCCCGACTGCCTAAGTGATCTTAAACGATCACGAAGGTTAAGCAACACAGGGCGCGTTCAGTGCATGGATGGGTAAACCGTCTCTAACGCTAGTGGCATTTTTCCGAGAGGTTCCGTGCTTCGCTAGGCGCGTTATGCAGTTGGTACCGGCTGCCGTCGATAGATGGCAGTCTTTAAGCCAAGTCAGTGGCCTTACTAGTCCTGCAAGCCTCCACCAATCCGGACTTGGCCCCCGTGGTGGAGTATGGTCTATATCTTCCTCAGGGAAGAGACCCGTGCCCCTCGGTGTAGATATAATGGGTCGATGATGATGAATTCTTGAAAGCATAGTGGATAAAAGGAATGGAAGGAACCAAACTAGTAATTGGTATTACGAGCCAAGGCTCCGGATCAAAAGGTCTTCACTCCTATAGAGTTGTAATTTTATTGCATAAAACGTAGTGTATGTTTACAAGAGTAACAATTAATGTTTCCAGTAACTTTACCGTAACACACTATTAGTAACTTATCCTCTTCTTGAGTGTGAGTGTCCTACCCTTTCTGCCGTACATCAAGATCGGCCTGATTACGGTCTTATAAATTAGAATTTGTATGAATCAGGTGTTACTTTGCGGAAATCCATAATAGCATGAAAATGTGAAAATTACTTTGCTAAAATCCGCCAAAAGTCCCACAAGCACCATGCGGTCAGTTAATGCACCGCCCTCCCTCCCTTTTTCAAGCAGAAGCAAGACAAGATTTTGACACGTAAAACACTACACACTTGTAAACACTAACTTCTAAGGCTAATATCCAAGAACGTGACGCGAATCCTCTGCTCGGGCGCCGCCACCAGCCGCCACCGGCATTCGCCCTCGACGTAGAAATGTGGGTAGCCAGGGGTCCTAATGTAGCCCTCGCTGTCGGGACCCCTGTCCGCGATACGGACCTCCCGGTTGCAGTAGTGGACTGAGACGGAGTCTGCGAACAAGAGGACGAGGTGAGGTTAAGTAAAAGTCACATTGTTTTGACGACCTCTGTGGCGCAGCGGTAGAGCATCTGTCTACTATGCGAGAGGTCCCAAGTTTGAACCGCGGCTGGGGACAAAATAAAAAACTCCAGGTCTTGGTTGTTTACATGTTTGTGATGTCGCTTTTTCTGATTCCCGCGACAGAGGGGGGTACTGGTGTGGGGCAATATATGTAAATAAATTAAATGTTATGTTATGAAGGCGGTTTGAGGTGCTAACTGGCGCCACCAATGGAATAAAAATTATAACTAGTTTCATAATACAATTATTTTTTCAAAAAGTAAACTTCAAAAATCTTTAATAATATCTGTGATTATACTATTTTTATTCTTAATGCACTAACCCGTGCAATTTCAAAAACCTATTTAGAGGCTAAAAATTCCACCCATGCCGGGATTCGAACCCGCGACCTCTGGCTATCCGTGCCAGCGCTCTATCCAACTGAGCTAATGGGCGACTCACCGGCATCAGTAAAATTTCGAACCTATTTACACTATTCTCTGTATTATGTGTGTCGCTGCCTGTACGTAATACAGAGAATAGTGTAAAGAGGTTCGAAATTTCACTGATGCCGGTGAGTTGCCCATTAGCTCAGTTGGATAGAGCGCTGGCACGGATAGCCAGAGGTCGCGGGTTCGAATCCCGGCATGGGTGGATTTTTTAGCCTCTAAATAGGTTTTTAAAATATCTGTGATAACAATTTTTGGAACATATAGCCTACAATCGATCGACTTTTGCCAAAAACGGCCGTTTTTAACAGAAATCGATTAAAGTCCGTTGTTGATCCTTGGTTCTAGACTGTAAGTTCTACAAATTAGTTGTCATAGGGCTGTATGATTTGTGTCATAGTGTCCGAATTGAGAAATTCACTAGGTAAATACTTAACTATAGTGCTGTCTCTACGAACTCATCAGCAAAGAGCGTGACAGTACGTTACTCAAGTGTTATTTAGTGAAATTCTTAATTTAGAAACCAATCCGTAGTGGTTAAGATGTATAATGTTGAAAAACTTATTGAAACAAAACATCATAAAACCAAACGGGTCATTAAAAATAAAAATAGTATAATCATAAAACCAGTTATGATTTTCATTCCATCGGTGGTGCTGGTAAGCACACCAAAGTGCCTTAATATAGCAATTTGTATTATAAGCTTTAATTCTATTTATTTAGAGATAAAGACCATTTTATTGCACAAAAAAAACATTTTTAATTTCATATATCTGAGTAATGTTTATACTATTTTTATTTTTAATGCACTAACCCGTGCTAAGGACAATTTTAAAAACCTATTTAGTGACTAAAAATTCTACCCATGCCGGGTTTCGAACCCGCGAACCTCTGGCTGTCCGTGCCAGCGCTCTTTCCAACTGAGCTAATGGGCGACTTACCGGCATCAGTGAAATTTCGAACCTCTTTACACTATTCTCTGTATTACGTACAGGCAGCGACTACTGGCTTAAGTAAATTGCATCACTTACAGCCCCGACTACCTACTTTGCAGTTAGGTTTTTTCTGAGCAATGTGTTTATTTAGATACATTGTAACTTTACTCAGATTACTTATTTATTTATTAATGAGTATTTATCAGCTTATCTAATTTTTTCAAAACCTATTTAGAGGCTAAAAATGTCACCCATGCCGGGATTCGAACCCGCAACCTCTGGCTATCCGTACCAGCGCTTTACCAATTGAGCCAATGGGCGACTCACGGCATCAGTGAAATTTCGAACCTCTTTACAATATTCTCTGTATTACGTACAGGCAGCGACATCTGACTTAAGCAAATTGCATTACTTACAGCCCCGACTACCTACTTTGCAGTTAGGTTTAACATCGGAACGATATCACTGTACCCACATGATTACACTATTTTTATTTTTAATGCACTAACCCGTGCTAAGGAACAAATTTAAAAACCTAAACAAAATTAGATAATTACACTATTTTTAAGGAACAAATTTAAAAACCTATTTAGAGGCTAAAAATTTCACCCATGCCGGGATTCGAAGATTCGAAGATTGGGATTCGGGATTAGCCAGAGGTTGCGGGTTCGAATCCCGGCATGGGTGAAATTTTTAGCCTCTAAATAGGTTTTTAAATTTGTTCCTTAAAAATAGTGTAATTATCTAATTTTGTTTAAAGTAAATCGTCTTTGTAATCGTGAAGTAAAGTTATAGTAGCAAACCCACTCGGTAACCGTGAAGGAAAACATCGTGAGGAAACCTGAGCGTCTGAGTTGTTCGAGTTCCCGATAGCCAAACCGTGGTGGGTACACGTGGTAATTAAGCCCACGCTCTCTCTCTGAGAGAAGGCTTGTGCCCTGGAGTGGGACGTTCATAGGGCAGATAAAAAAAACGTCTAATGCGTATATCTCGTATGCCAACCCGTGAATTTCTTACACCCCTCGTGGTTGACTGATAGAAAAAGCTCATAGCTTTAAGCTCGCCTCTTTGGCATTATTTTCTATTATTTTTGCCCATTGGCTCAATTGGTAGAGCGCTGGTACGGATAGCCAGAGGTTGCGGGTTCGAATCCCGGCATGGGTGAAATTTTTAGCCTCTAAATAGGTTTTCAAATTATTTTCTACTTACAATAAACGTTTTTACAATACGTTGAGTGAAAAGTAATTGAATAGTGTCGCAAAAGTTACTTTATAACAAAGTTATATCCTAACATTTACTCAAATACACTTCTTGGTATCTTGAATGGTTTCATTCAAAGCTTATCTGGAAGAGATCACTTTCCGTGATAAGACCGCCGTCAGTACTCTTTGCTTGAGAAATATCTGTAATTTCCTTTTTTACAGTAAAGTGTTCTCTATATATTTATCTTCGTAGCGCTGCGAGGTGTGATAGGATGTTTTGTTTGCATAGAGCAAACGATACAGTCTACACAAAATTACTGTGGCCCAAGATCGTACAAACAACGGCACCAATACTAAGGCTACAAAGGCCAAAGTGAACATTATAAAGAAAAATTTGGAGTGCGTTGGCACCCCGATCCGATATCAGCCCTTGTATGTTAGGTACAGGAAGCTTAGGCCATACTCCACCACGGGGGCCAAGTCCGGTTGGGTGAGGATTGTAAGCTAGTGGGGTGCGATGCCAGATAACCTTCACGTGTACCCCTCCGCTTTCCGTTCCATCTGATTCTATGAACCAGGTGGAGGGGCAAGTGGTGGGGTCGGTGCACCCTGAGCGTTAGTCAGTGACTTCTTCTTGTCGGATCTTACTGGCCAACGGCGAATAATCTGGCGGGAGGGGTCGCGTGGGCCCTGTTTCACTTTGTGGAGCGGGACCCAGGCGACCAACCGAATGAAGGACCGACTGGGGGGGGCGCCGCTGCGCGGAAGCGCGCGCGCCTCGTACCAGTCGGACCAGAGTGGCCGCCGGGACGCGGAGGGTCGGGGGACCCTCTGCCTCCATCACGGCGGGCCGGAAGGCGCCCTTGCGTGTTCCGAGGGTGCCTTCTGGCACGGAGGGGGCCCGCGCGGTCGCTCACCGCCTTCTCTGCTTTCAGAGAAGTGCTGGTGGGCGACGTGACGGGCCTCGCGTGTGGGGCGTGTGGGGGCCAACAGTTGACATTGGCCCCCATGCGCCCCAACGAGGAGGTGCGCCGCTCTCCTCTAATCCCATTGGACCACACAACAATGGGATGAAGGGGGCGGCGCGTTGGGGCGTGTGGTGGCCGAGGGGTTCGCACTTGGCCACTATGCGCTCCAACGAAGAGATGCGGCGTTCCCTCGCCCCGTCGTTCGGTCCGATGCGATGGGGCAGGGGCGCCGCCGAAGGAGTGCCCGAAAGGGCGCCCGCAGACGGGGTCGCGGAAGTGTGCGTAAGCGTCCCCGTGGCCCCGTCCTTTGCGGTGCGGAGGAACACCCCAGGAGTTTTAGTCGGTATACCGCCCTTTTCAGGGCGGGGAGTCCGACATAACCACTGTTCTCCCCCGAGCCGGTGGTACCCGTAATTGGGGTTTCTCCTGGGTGAAAAAAAAAAAAAGGATTGTAAGCTAGTGGGGTGCGATGCCAGATAACCTTCACGTGTACCCATCCGCTTTCCGTTCCATCTGATTCTATGAACCAGGTGGAGGGGCAAGTGGTGGGGTCGGTGCACCCTGAGCGTTAGTCAGTAAGTTGTTAACGGATCTTACTGGCTAACGGCGAATAATCTGGCGAGAGGGGTCGCGTGGGCCCTGTTTCACTTTGTGGAGCGGGACCCAGGCGACCAACCGATTGAAGGAACGACTGGGGGGGGGCGCCGCTGCGCGGAAGCGCGTGCGCCTCGTACCAGTCGGACCAGAGTGGCCGCCGGGACGCGGAGGGCCGGGGGACTCTCCGCCTCCATCACGGCGGGCCGAAAGGCGCCCTTGCGTGTCCCGAGGGTGCCTTCTGGCACGGAGGGGGCCCGCGCGGTCGCTCACCGCCTTCTCTGCTTTCAGAGAAGCGCTGGTGGGCGACGTGACGGGCCTCGCGTGTGTGGCGTGTGGGGGCCTGGATGCCTTGGCCCCCATACGCCTCAACGAGGAGGTGCGCCGCCCTCCTCATCTCATCGACCGGGTCGCGATGGGGTGGAGGGGGTGGCGCGTTGGGGCGTGTGGTGGCCAAGGGGTTCGCACTTGGCCACTATGCGCTCCAACGAAGAGATGCGGCGTTCCCTCGCCCTGTTCCTGCGTGCGGGGCAGGGACGCCGCCGAAGGAGTGCCCGAAAGGGCGCCCGCAGACGGGGTCGCGGAAGTGTGCGCAAGCGTCCCCGTGGCCCCGTCCTTTGCGGTGCGGAGGAACACCCCAGGAGTTTTAGTCGGTATACCGCCCTTTCCTGTCAGAAGTTATCAAACCGCCCATAAGGCCTCTGACATGGCTTAACGACTGCCATTACATGACAGCCGGCACCAACGGCTTAATGTGTCTTGCGTTGCGAAGCACGGAAGCGCTCGGAAAAAATGTACCGGTGAGAACAAGGTGCCGATGCCGCTAGACGCTGTATAAATCATCTCGTTCATTACGTACATACATAGGCCAAAGTAAACAATATAGAGTCCAATCTGGCGTTCGTTGGCACCCCAGATTGGACTCGATAAAATAAACCCAAAACGAGTAGGCTTTATAAAGCCTTATTTTTTTCTGAGCGCTTCCGTGCTTCGCAATACACGTTAAGCCGTTGGTGCCGGCTGTCATGAAATGGCAGTTAGTAAGCCATGTCAGAGGCCTTATGGGTGGCTTGATAACTTCTGACAGTAAGGCCCGCCACAGTCGTACACTCTTACACCAACCCGGACTTGGCCCCTTTGGTGGAGTATAGCCTAACCTTCCTGCGGTGCAGGAAGAGGCCCGTGTCCCAGCAGTTGGGACATACAAGCGTTAATATCGATAAGTAGAGCCATCGTTTATGAAACAAAAATAAACGTTACATTTCCATAAACAGCGTTCATAAAACCCATCTCAGCCGAATTGCTCAATAGACGTACAAACTGGAGATTCCAATCTATAAAGAGCGTCGGGTATGACAGTAAAACCGAGAACAAATTGGTTACGTCCATTTGATGCGATGGATATTGGACAGTAATGTCGAGTGCTCATCCGACGCCCCACTTATTGTTATTACAGCTGTCCCGGCCACAAGTACCACATCACACCTAAACATCATATCGCAGAAAGAGTACATGCAGCCTAGCGCCACCAATGAAACAAAATTCATAATTATCTTACACTAGCTGACCCAGCGAACTTCGTACCGCCGAACAGTCGAATCTTTATTTTTTTTCTCTCCGTAAGAACCATCCACGTACTTCAAGGGATATTCTAAAAAAAGAGTCAGCGAAATCGGTTCTGCTGCTCTCGAGATTTGCGCTTACCGACACATTCAGCGATTAATTGTTATATTACAGTAGATTTGTTCCAGCACAAATGCATGTTACGGGTTCGATCTCCTGCCGGGCCAAACATGGAAACGAACTTTTCTAGTTTATCTCGGGTCTTGGATGTTATCTATGTATTTATTGTATTAAATTTATCGTCGAGGTAGCACCTGTAACACTAGTCATTTACTTGTACTTAGTATGGGGCTAACGAGATCTGTGTAATATGTCCATGAATATTTATTTATTTTATTTAAGCTGCTTGTACAGTAGTCTGTTAGCTTTTAGCTGAGGCTTTAGAATATACCTCGGCTCTAGAGTAGGCTTCGGTTTTCGCCGAAAGCACACGAGTGTAATACATACTACGATCGAGTTCTGATTTTGAAATTAAGTGTCATATTAGTTCCGATATTTCTATTACACAAATAAGAAACATTCACATTCAAATACGGGCACATACATTGCTTCTGGTCCCCACTAGGATACCCTGTGTCGTGGGAACCAGAAACCCGCTCAGAAGTCCCCAGCTGGGGTTCGAACCCGGGACCTCTCGCATGGTAGGCAGAAGCGCTACCGCTGCGCCACCGAGGTCGTCAGTATATCCGATTATATCCGATGGTAGCCGAGATATATTCTAAAAGCTAACAGACTCTACACTCAATTAGCTTTCAAGCGATGATAGCCCAATGGGTAGAACAGTAGACTCAAAAGCGAGAGACCCAGGTTCGAGTCCAGTGCGGGCTTTGTTTATTTTTAAAGTTACGTAAATTTGCTAATTTGTAGTAGCAAATACCACAGGGTAATTGTAAAGGAAAGCATCGTGAGTGAAAATTGGTTGGCTCCACACGTAATGACTTATCTTTCCTTTTCGCCGGCTAAGTTGGCGCCGGAAGGTGCTGAGCAAGCTCACTGCATCTAAAAAACGATATCCCAGGCACTGCAGCGTCCGAGTGATCCTTTCACCAATCTAACCTGATTGAAGGTGCCATTGAGCGCTGTATAAATCATCTCATTACGATGCGCAGGCCAAAGGCTTTTACTTTTAGGCATCTCACAGAAAACTGTTTTATTCTGTGAGAATATTTAGATTATAAGTCATAAGAGTTTTTCTTCAACAAGTGTGATGATAGATCTAAGATTATAGTACTAAGAATAGTCCCTAAAATTCTTTATGCTAGTTTTAAGTAAACAACTGAAAAAGTAGAACCTGGTGACCTAAAATCTTGACTAAAATAAGCAACTATACAACTGCCAAATATACCCCATGTTCTAACGCAATAAATTAATTTAATTTCAGTTCAAAGTTCGATTAAAATATATTTTGTGTATCAGTGCTAGGCCTCGATTCTGCTAATAATAATATTGTTGTACAATGACAATTGCATGAACATGGCGTTTTCAATTCGTTGCTGCTTCAAGTCTACGCTCGCACATACATCGGACCTTGTAGGCGTCAATGGTTTGAAAAACACCCCACGTGACCCGACCATTTATCTGTCATGATACTATAATGCACTAACAGAATCGAGGCACAGGATCTTTATGCGGATTTCTTTTGACAGATATCGTAAAAACAAACAGCATCAGTATAAACTCAACACCGTCCGGGGCGAAGCAAGCGTAGCCTCTCTATATCCCGCGCCGTCCCACCCGCCCTAGGAGAGGCGCCGCCCGCCCTTGAACTTAGCCGCCCAGCCGGCGAGGTACCTACATCGAGGCAGTGTTTGTACGTGTGGCGTTGGATTGGACGTTTAGGTATAACAATTGTCTTTACCGGGAAATATACAATACACAACACCTAAATGAAAGAGCAGCTTCGCTAAATGAGCTCGTGTAAAGTCGACAGTTGGTTGTCTTTTAATTTTTTGTGACAAAGTCATTTTTGACATACTATACTTACAAGGTTAGTTATATATTAAACGGGTCTAACCGCGATTATTTATTGGGTAAAACGTAATTACCTTATTTCCCGACGTTTCGGCAGCGTTATAGTCGCCATGGTCTCGGGTAGACTGAGCGAGTACCAGTCAATTATTGTGGGTATTCACTTTAAATTTTTCGCACCTGGTCGACACTCAACACTCGTACTTTTTACCTAATAAAAAATCTTGATTAGGCCCGTTTAATATATAATTATGTATGAGTATCGCGAATCATTAAGTAATACTACTTACAATGTCACCTTCTTTTAGAACAACAGACACTGGCTGAAAATCATCGCTTTGGACTAATACCCTTAGCACAATGCTGAGAATTTGCACCAACAGAGATACAACGCAACGTATGTTAGTAAAAAGTTGTTTTTTGTTTTTTTCAACTTTTAATTTATTATTGAACAAACTGTGCCTCGCGCTGATAACCGCGGTTTATCGATTTTCCCACGGGAATGGGATATTTTCCCGCAGAAAAAAGGTAGCTTATGTGTTAATCCAGGGTGTCAGCTAACTCCATACCAAATTTTATCAAAATCGTTCCAGCCGTTTAGACGTGAAGAACTGACAAATATACACACTCACAAACTTTCGCCTTTATAATATTAGTGTGATGTGTGAAGTTTAATAAATACAAATAAGTAAAACAAGTTTCCCAAAAAACTCACTTTTAGGAAACTTTATTAAACTTTCATGGCCAATCCACGGTAGACACGCATGGTAATTAAGCTCATACTCTATCTCTGAGAGAAGGCCTGGCTCCTGCAATAGGACATTTATAGTCTTAAAAAAAATTAAGCAAAGTAACCGCTCGTCATCGTCAGGCTATAATAGTCCACTGCTGGACATAGCCCTCCCCTAAAGAGCGCCACGTTGTGCTATCATAGGGGGTAATGCCCATAATCCCCACGCTGGGCATGCGGGTTAAGGATTGCAGTTCGGTGGAATTGTACTGCAGGGGGCGCTTTCGCCCACCCCCCGGTTTGTGTCCCTTAGTCGCCTTTTACGACACCCGCGGGAAGAATTGGGTTGGTGCTATTCTCTAGCCCGATACCACACAGCATCACAACAGCTCATCACAACACATTTAATTAACAAACAATTTACAGAAATTAGGTATATTCATTTTAATGCACTGACTCGTGCTAAGGACAATTTTAAAAACCTATTTAGAGGTTAAAAATTCCACCCATGCCGGGGCTCGAACCCGCGACCTCTGGCTAACCGTGCCAGCGCTACCTCAACTGAGCTAATGGGGACTTACCGGCATCAGTGAAATTTCGAAACTGTAGAGGTTCGAAACTCCTTATTACGTACAGGCAATAACATCTGGCAAAAGCAACCTGCATCACTTGCATTTTAAATAGGTTTTTAAAATATACAGCAAGCCAACAAAAAGTCTTCACAGGTTTACAGTCACATTTCACAGGTCAACAAAAGCTATTTTAGGACATACATGTGAATTTAGTTCCACCCGAGTAAGACTTTATTTCTTTGTGAAATACATTAATAATGTTTTCGCTGCGGTCGTCATTTTTCTAGACGGAGTAGGCTGTGAAAAAGGTGGAGAAATCTGAGAAAATCAGTGTAATCCAAGAGAATTATTGCTGCAAAAGGAAATGTATTATCTCGGGAAAACACGCCTCGCTTGAGTACCTACACCAATTCTACCTGCTACTTATTCTCGAGTGAAAATGACAGAGTTACCTTTAAGGCACTACGCAGTGATAACTAGCGCTACCAATAGAAAAAAAGAAGATAGATTTTTTCCAGGGGTGCCACTTAGCACCTAGTAGCGCCTTAAGATTAGAAAACAAAGAAGCCTGGGATTGGGATTTTAGGGTTTTTATGTGGGCCATGGGATTTTAATTTATTTTAATCAATATTCACATTTGGTGATATCACAGCTTAATAAAATACAGTAATTAAAATAATGACACAAAAAAGACATGGGTTCAAATGAAATTAAATGAAAAGGTTTTATTCAAAGTAGCGCAGAAACTGCGGCTTAATGAACATTAACTAGTCAAACTAGGTTTCCATTTCGAAATCTAGATCATTTTGGAGAAAAAATGGACAATAAACCCCAAACTTAGTCTTTTCAAAGTGCTGAATTAACAGAGTGTACACAATTATTATAAACAAAAAATTCATGCATTGTACTGGCTTTAATTGTACTGGGTTGGTCTCGCAGTTAGCAAAAAACGAAACGTTGAAGGAAAAACGAAAGTAAGGAATCAAAACTTGTTGTTTACACTCCCAACAGTAGGTAAACCTCCTTCTCTCCTTCACTAGATATACAAAGCTCGTTTTGTGTAAAGGAAAACTTCTTAACAACTTTTGTTGATATCTACTAAGTGCTAGTAGGTACTTAGAGCTGTTGCGGACGCAGAGTAAGTTTCAAAAGTTTACTGAAAAACATTTCACGTTTCAATTGCTTGAATTTTAGTTCGCTGAGTAAAACATCCGAACCGAAACGGATTCTGTGGCAGCTTTATGGCGTCTGTACACACTCGCCTGTGAGCCAGCGAATTTCTCGTGCATTGCGAGTTTTACAGGACGGTCCTATAGTGCCGATTGTGTAAAACCCGCAATGAATGATAAACTCTCGGGCTGCAGAGCGAGCGTGCATACAGCCGCCATTATAGTATAATGAATTTGGAGTCACGCTGTCAATGTCAAATCAAATCAATGTTCTTGGAAGTAGGCACACTTGCCTATCACTCTGTGTGCGTCACTTCTTGGATCTTACAAACGGAACAGTAATATAAAAACAATATTGTATGCTAACCAGGCAAGGATGTTTTACCCGCTTTCTTGTAACCAGGCGATGAGTTATCCAGTTCTTGGAGGGATGGTAACCTTAAGTGACGACCTCTGTGGCGTAGCGGTAGCGCGTTTGCCTACCATACAAAAGGTCCCGGGTTCGAATCCCGGCTGGAAACAAAAAGAAAGCCCAGGTCTTGGATGTTTACATGTTTGTGATGTCGTTGTTTCTGGTTCCCACGACACAGGGTATCCTAGTGTGGGGCTAGAAGCAATGTAAGTGCTTGTATGTAAATGTTATGTTAAAATGATAATGTAAGTAAAGTAATCTTGGGTAACAAAACGTCAGAAATTTCCTCTACTGAATCACGTTTATTGTTTATATTCTATTGAATGCACTAGTCCGTGCTAAGTACAATTTTAAAAACCTCTTTAGAGGCTTGCAATTTCACCCATGCCGGGACTCGAACTCGTGACCTCTGGCTAACCGTGCCAGAGGTCGGGGGTTCGAGTCCCGGCATGGGTAGAATTTTAAGCCTCTAAATAGGTTTTTAAAACCCGTTTCTTGTTTCATGTTGTAGAAGGGTGAATCTACACAAATTGTCGTCGTCATTGTCCTTGGAAGTGTCACACTTATTATGTTGTCAGTGCAACAGTTGTTAGAGATATTTTTATTTCTATATTAGTTGGAGTTGACTGACAAACTTACATACTAAAACGACAATAGCTGTATTCTTAGTACATTTCTGTTGTGCTGAGAACTGTGAGAGATTAATGAGAACAATGACGAATTAGTGACAATTCGTGTAGATCCACCCAGAAGCATATCTTGGATTCGGTGTCAAGTTTCAGACCGGCGCGGCACACACTCCGGGCACCGACTCCGAAATATTCTTCAACAATACGAGTACCTACCTGTAGTGTATACGTATTTCGAATCTAGAGCTCGTATGGGTTTAAATTATTTCTGCACTTCAGTGCCTTACTGTGATGAAGTCGGTATTTATTCTTAAAATTTAAAGCTTATGTTGCATGAAACTATTTAGAGTAGAAAGCGAAAGGGGAAGCCTTTGCCCATCAGTGGAACACAATGGAGGCTACATAAAAAATATCTATTAACATGGCGTCTCCTACATACATACATAACCTTACGCCTGTATTCCAGAAGGGTAGGCAGAGACCAGGGACTGCCACTTGCCACGATCCTGACAGATGACCGTCGCTTCATCAACTTTCATAAGTCGTTGCATGCACGTGCGCCGGTTCCGGGTACTTTTTACTCACTCACTGTATCTATACAGAGCGCCATCATTATTATAAAACTAGTACCTATACATGTTGTGAAGAGGAGGTAGCTGAAAACAGCGCTATCTTAACACTCTTGTATTCTTGAAGCGCTCGTGGCCTAGGCGAATCGAGTGATTGGAATCAATCACGTGGTTAAGCAACACAGGCGCGGCAAGGTACGGGATGGGTGAGCGTCCCGTATCTACCGCTAGTGGCATTTTTTCCGAGCGCTTCCGTGCTTCGCAAGGCACGTTAAGCCGTTGGTGCCGGCTGTCATATAATGGCAGTCGTTAAGCCATGTCAGAGGCCTTATGGGCGGCTTGATAACTTCTGACAGTAAGGCCCGCCACTGTCTTACAATCCTCCACCAACCCGAACTTGGCCCCCGTGGTGGAGTTTGGCCTAACCTTCCTGCGATGTAGGAAGAGACCCGTGCCCCAGCAGTGGGGACATATAAGGGTTGATAACGTGATAACGTTAACACTCTTGTATAGCACATAGCTGAGCTATATCCGATTATCGGGTCAGCGGAAGTGGGTACGAGTACACACAGTGGCACATTGATCTTGCATCATACGGGAACGATATTTTTTTTTTTGCTCTGCGTACAGTGGGCAGCACATCATGGTATACACCCATGCACTCTACTCCGTTGCGTTACGGGCGACTTTGCAACTAAAATGTGAAGATTGACGTGGTACAGTCGCCAAAAAGACCCAACATGTGGGCTCGGTAGGTAGGCTAAGTTTAGAATAAAGAACTATAATTATTAATAATATATGTCTGTAAAATATATTAGAACTAAAGTGATCAACTGTCGACAGGGAAATATTACTTTTAGCCTTTTTCTCTTTTATGTAAAGTGAAGAATAAATTATTTGTCACCTAATGAATGAAAGTCACATGCATGAAATCATAGTGATGTAACAACCGGTATTTATTACCGGTTCAGAAAGATGTGACAACTTTCTGAACCGGTAATAAATATATTTCATTTTCATTTTATCTTTCCCTTTGCTAATACATCTAATGTATGTCCGCCTGGGACGTGCCTTACCAGCCCTTCCACTCACTTTCGCAATATATATTTGTTTTGTCAATCATTCTTCCTCCATCCTCTCCACATGTCCAAACCAACGCAACATTCCTTTCTCAATTCTAGTCACTACATCCTCTTTCAGTCCACAACGTTCTCTAATCAGACTATTGCGTATCCTGTCATTCAAAGTAACACTACACATACTTCTCAAGGACCTCATTTCTACTGCACTAAATAGCGTCTCCTATTATATTAAAACATTTTTGATGCAAATCCTCTATTGTAGATTTTCCATAAAGCTTCAATAAGTATATAATTAGTATTAACTTACAAGTCATTTTTAGGGCGACGGACTAATATTAGAGACGACACTCATTTCAATACTCAACACTCAATACTTTATTGCATTACACAAGTTTTAAGGTTGTTACATTATAACTTAACAGTTATTTGATAAGATCTTCGTGGACCCTGTAGGGCACGCAACATTTAAAAGTGCTATATAAAAGTATGATAACTTAAAATTATCATGGTTTTCTAAGCTTTCCGATCTCGAGCCGCTCGCATCCAGGGACTCTCCGCCAGCGCAACCAGGTATCACAGGTATTTTATATCATTTTTAAGCATCCTTTCTTGTTGGGAATGAACGATTTCGGCCGTTATTCTTCATAACCTTCAACGAAGAACGAGACAAATGGGAATTTCAAAATACTAATTAGAACTATGCGTTACTACTTGATTTTTTAACGCTAGCACATTCGTTAGTAATACTTTCTGTTCGAGGTCCAAAACTGTAACTAACAGACAAATATCTCAGTCTAAGTTAGGTACTGAACACGGCGCCGCTCACATCAACCTCTCGCTCGGCGGTAGGATGTTGTAAGCAGGAGATGCTACTCCACGCCATTTCTACCAGTTTTACTACTGCTGTAAAGGGGCTCGCAACGCATACGCGTAATCAAAGCGACCATTCGCCAGTTTAATGTCCACTGCCTACCCGTCACTGTATGAGTAGAGTCCAGAAGAATACAGATGAGCACCGTTTCCGTTCATATCAAATGTAAGTGATGATGATTGGCCTGTTTGCATCTACGTAATGAGATCATTTATACAGTGTCAAGTAGTATCCTCACTCGCACTAGATGGGTGAAGGGACCACTCCGACGCTGTAGTGCCTGGGACATGGTTTCATAGATGGTGTAGGCTTGCCCAGCACTTATACCATCCTGACAGTTTAGTCGGCCTAGCCCACAGGAAAGACTAGTCAATACTTGCGGAGCCAACCAAGCCGCGGGTTTCCTCACGATGTTTTCCTTCACCGTTAGCGTGTGGTATTACGACTACAAATTCGCAATGTACGTAACTTTGGAAATTAAACAAAGTCATTGGTAGATGCCCGCACTCGGGATCGAATCTGGGGCTCTCGCTTGCCAGTCCATGGTTCTACCCACTGAGCTAACACCGCTCCTTGTAAGAATACTGCAGTGTAAAAGCTTCTTTTCTTTCACGCCAACAAGAATCCAATCAATCATTCAGCCCAAACTCGTCCACTGTTAGACATGGGTCTAATCCAAGGCACGCCACTTCTTTCTGTCTTTAACTTTTCTGAATAACTTCGGCCGTCCACTGTTAGCAATTTGGGGGAATGACCACGTAAATGCTACACTGTATGGAGATGTCTGATTTACCTGATTCCGGATTGTCAAATACATGCATTGCATATTTTGACACTACGGAGTCGTTTAAGTGGTTAACCCAATTGGGTCAAAATATGTTACACTTATATAGGCTGCTACTTATGTATGCGGAATCTGGGATTCCAATAATTTTAAACGCAATCGTGCTATGAATATGATTTATTTCGATTTTCGACGTGGTTTAACGCAACAACAGTGCATAGATCAATTAACTTCGACTTTTGGTGGTGAAGCTCCATCAAAAACGACTGTGTATCACTGGTTTAGTGAGTTTAATCGCGGGCGCAGTAAGCTCACGGACGAAGTTAAAGAAGGTCGCCCGAAATCGGTGCTTGTGCCACAAAATATTGAAGCTGTGCGAAAACTAATAATGCAAGACCGCCATATTACGTATCGCGAGATAGAGGCTATTGTGGGCATATATATGACGAGCATTCATAGGATATTACATGTACATTTGTCTGTAAAAAAAATTTGTTCGTGTTGGATCCCGCACAACTTAACTCAGGATCAAAAAGATGCTCGCGTCGAGAAAACCAAAAAAAAATTCAAGAAAACATTAAAAAAATTCAACGGAGGCGACTTAAAATTTAGCCTCTAAATAGGTTTTTAAATTTGTTCCTTAGCACGGGTTAGTGCATTAAAAATAAAAATAGTGTAATCATGTGGGTACAGTGATATCATTCCGATGTTAAACCTAACTGCAAAGTAGGTAGTCGGGGCTGTAAGTAATGCAATTTGCTTAAGTCAGATGTCGCTGCCTGTACGTAATACAGAGAATATTGTAAAGAGGTTCGAAATTTCACTGATGCCGTGAGTCGCCCATTGGCTCAATTGGTAGAGCGCTGGTACGGATAGCCAGAGGTTGCGGGTTCGAATCCCGGCATGGGTGAAATTTTTAGCCTCTAAATAGGTTTTTAGACTTAAAATCTGTTCATAATATCTACACAGGTGACGAATCCTGGTTGTACGCGTTCGATCCCGAAACTAAACAACAATCAACAGTTTGGGTGTGTTACGAAAATGGCTCGTGCAAAAAGCACTGTAAAGCAAATGATGGCCTGCTTTTTTGGTATTAATGGTCATGTGGCTACAATACCACTGGAAAATCGCAGAACGGTTAATTCGGAGTGGTACACGACCATTTGTTTGCCGGTAGTTAGTATGTATTTGAAGAAATACGCCAAAACAACCAGCGACGCAGAATCATACTTCACCATGACAATGCCAGCTGTCATACATCTCAGGAAATAACTACATTTTTGGATGGTCAAAAAATAGAATTTATGGGTCATCCACCGTACAGCCCTGATTTGGCTCCCATGATTTCTATTTATTCCCAAATGTAAAGAATAAATTACGTGGTCAACGATTTTCGACCCGTGAAGATGCCGTAGATGCGTTCAAACAGCACGTTTTGAAGATACCTCAATCAGAGTGAAAAAAGTGTTTTACAAATTGGTTTCATCGAATGCAAAAGTGCATCGATCATAGTGGAGAATACTTTGAAAAACAATAAAAGCATATTTAGCCATTTACATTTGTTTATTTTTTCTATTCCGCATACATAAGTAGCAGCCCTCATACCATCTGTTACACTTATCTGGTCTGTTACACTTTATTGCTCAAAATACAAAACTTAACACTTAAAACAGAATTTATTTATATTATGAGCAAAGGCCGTAAGGCCTCAAAAAAAGACTTGGACTTATTTCTAGAGAAGTTTCTTCCAGAAAGCCTTAAAGCTTATAATATTAATCTTGTCCAGATCCTACAGAATTTTTTGGCACTTCGTTTGGTATCTGTTAACTCTTTCCTTAAGAACTCCTTTTTTCGGTTCGACATTTACTTTAATTTAAACAGTTGGTAGTCACTTGTCTTGTTGGGTGACAAGTGACTACTTGTCACCCATGTGTTTCATTGCAACTTATTTGCGTTCCATTGTTATAAGAATTCTAGCTGACAAAGCAAAGCGACCTATTCTCAGAAGTACCAAATATACCAAAATCTATAATATAAAAATGAATCACTGAATGTGTTTTTAAGCGCAAATCTCAAGAGCAGCTGAACCGATTTCGCCAATTCTTTTTTTATTAGTATATTCCTTGAAGTACGAGGATGGTTCTTACGGAAAGAAAAAAAAATAAAGAATCGACTGTTAGGCGGTACGAAGTTCACTGGGTCAGCTACTAACACATAAAAATCGGTAAAGCAGTTTCAGAGGAGTTCGATAACAAACACTGTGACACGAGATCCTTACGTATTAGATGTCTAGATCTGTAAAATATCTACGTGAGCACCCAACTTTCTTACTCCACCGTCTTTCTGTCCCGTCTATTTACTTTCAGCGACCACCAAATGGAAATTGCCTATATTTTACGTCAAGCAAGCTCTGTAGTGAAACGACCAACATGTTGTATATAATGGGCTTAGATGGTATTTAGTAGGCTTATGTCGGGTTGTTGTTGGGTATTGGAATTAATGAAGCTTGCGATAGTAAGGGCTGTCGGACACATCAGAGCCCGCTATAATACTGTAAACACGTTGAATGTTGAAGAGTTGGAATGAAATTATTTCAAGTCAAGGTTGAATTATTTTGAAGGAAATCGTTACGTTCTGTTTAGGTGTCAGTCGAGTTGTGGCTGCGGCTCTAGGGCTAGGATTTGGATAAAAAGAGATGAATAAAATGATATTAGTATTGCTTTAGATAAGCGTTTTAATAATTAGAGACAAATTCTTCCCGCGGGTGTCGTAAAAGGCGACTAAGGGACACAAACCAGGTGGTGGGCAGCAGCGCCCCCTGCAGTACAATTCCACCAAACTGCGATCCCCAACCTGCACGCCCAGCGTGGGGATTAAGGGCATTACCCCCCAATATGGCTCAACGTTGCGCTGTGGCGCTCACTAGGGGAGGGCTATGTCCAGCAGTAGACTAATATAGCCTGAAGAAGAATTCTTTTACGCCTTGTCTGTAAAAACACTAAAATTACCCAGCCCTTCGATTGACTGACGTACCTTAACCAAGTGTAAACTGGCATTAAGGCGCTTGGCGAAGATAACTAGCGTTGCCAATGAAATAATAATCATAACGTTTTATAATACGCTTATTTCTAAAAGTGAATATAATTAAACCTTAATATTTCGCGATTTCCGCTAAAAACGGATGTTTTTGACAAAATTGCTTTAAAGTCACAGATTCTTGGACCTTGTTTTTTGTCAGTAAGAGGTACTACATTTTTTAAGATATTTATGATGTTCACTATGTCCGAAGACGTGTTTAAAGTAAGATATGATTATTTTTTCATTGATCAAGCTAGTTAGCACCACCAAGCGCCTGAAATGAAGGTTTAAAGTAAATTAAAAAGCACACACTGGAGACAAAAATATTGTATTCACAAAGTGGCAACTTACAACTGTGGGCACTTGTGATATTGCAATAGGGGTAGAAATTACAGCAATTTCAACGCTAGACTAAAGTCTGAATGAGTGTTGATTTGTTAATTTGTTCTAATAACTGTCTTTCTTCTTCTTAATCCGGAGACAAACTATACCATTGTTGAAGTAAAAATAAAATTTTGTAAATGAAACATCTTAACTCAATATATGTTAATAAAATAGTTTATAGGTGGGTAGTAAATGTTATTCATTAGTAATTAATAAAGATGCGCTCGTGGCTTACCCGTACCGAGTGATTGAAATCAATCACTTGAGTTAAGCAACAACAAGCGCGGTCAGGTAAAGGATGGGTGACCTACCCGTGACTACCGCTAGTGACATTTCTCCGAGAGCTTCCGTGCTTCGCAAGGCACGTTAAGCCGTTGGCGGCGGCTGTTATGTAATGGCAGTCGTTATGCCATGTCGCCAAGTCAGAGGCCTTATGGGCGGCTTGATAACTTCTGACAGTAAGGCCCGCCACTGTCTTACAATCCTCCACCAACCTAACCTTCCTGCGATGCAGCAGTGGGGACATACAAGGGTTGATAACGAGAACGAGAATGCGATTGGTTACCTGACTACAGACCGTGTGAATGGAACGACCATTACCGGACTTATAAATCTCTATTGAACACTATGCATTTTAGAGACTCACCCCCCTTGAGCCTATCTTATGCAAAGAATTTCCCTTGCAGTGCAGCGAGGTAACGCCGCCAGCGTAGTGGGAAACTTCGAGTCGGATGTGTCCCGGGGTAGCTTATTCTTTTATTTATCTAGTGTTTTGTGATTGTGTTTTTTTTTGTTTCAAGTGTTTTGTTTTAATTTTCCCGAATAAATAAAAACCCGAAAATATTGTTTTTTTTTATTTTCTTGATATTTCTGTACTGTATAGTATAAAAGCAATGCCAGTGCAATCAAAGTTTAAGGAAAGTTTCCCATTGGAATCAGGGGTTTGAAAAAATCGACATTTATTCCAAACCCCTAACTGACACTTGAAAGACCACCTTCGCTTTATCAACGATCGTTAGTCGTTGCATGTACGCACGCCGTTGCCGAGTACTTTTTATCTTCGCCTTTGCTAATATATCCCCTATTTGGTCGAAGCACGTCCGCCTGGGACGCACCGACCCTTCCTTCCATCGACATCCGCTAAATATATGAAATATATGTTTCGTCAATCTTTCTTCCTTTATTCTCTCCACCATGTCCAAACCAACGCAACATTCCTTTCCCAATTCTAGTAACTATATCGCCTTTTAGTCCACATCGTTTTCGAACTCCTAACCATCGATATCGATCCCATTTATTTGGGACATTATAATAATCGGCTTAATAAAATCGATCTGATTTTGATAACGATAAAGGGAACTGCACGCGAATTGTCCTCTGTTATTCCCCTAATATAGTGGCCCTATATCCTATCTATCGAATGGATCAGATAGTTGGACAGCCAAACGATATCATCCTATCTATCGGATGGATCAGATAGTTGGATAGCTAAACGATGGAGCAGACTTGGGTCGTAATTTTTTAAAAACCTATTTAATGGCTAAAAATTTCTCCCATGCCGGGATTCGAACCTGCAACCTCTGGCTATCCGTGCCAGCGCTCTACCAATTGAGCCAATGGGCGACTCACGGCATCAGTGAAATTTCGAAGCTCTTTACACTATTCTCTGTATTACGTACAGGCAGCGACATGTGACTTAAGCAAATTGCATCACTTACAGCCCCGACTACCTACTTTGCAGTTAGGTTTTATATCGGAAAAATATTACTGTACCCACATGATTATACTATTTTTATTTTTAATGCACTAACCCGTGCTAAGGAACAAATTTAAAAACCTATTTAGAGGCTAAAAAGGTTCGAAATTTCACTGATGCCGTGAGTCGCCCATTGGCTCAATTGGTAGAGCGCTGGCACGGATAGGCAGAGGTTGCGGGTTCGAATCCCAGCATGGGTGAAATTTTTAGCCTCTAAGTAGGTTTTTAAATTTGTTCCTTAGCACGGGTTAGTGCATTAAAAATAAAAATAGTATAGTCGTAATTTTTGTTGAATACCTATTTGCCAGTTTTCTTGAGATCAGTATTACGTATACACAAACTCGATTCGTTTGAAACACCCCCAAAATCCCTTTAACCTCAGAATTTTTGTTTTCTCCTATAAACTACATTAAAGGATTTTTTAAACATTTCCATCATCCATAACATAATTATGTGTAACGCAAGCGGTTTCGGCTACGCACGCCAGAATAACTCGCCGATGGTAGATTTTTTCCTATGTAGGTACTTGGCACTTTTCGTCATATTTTGGACAATTCACACAATATCTTAATAAAGCTTAGCCTTTGTGTTATTCTGATGTACAAACTATTTATTCTTACTTATCCAATTTAGTAAACAAGATTCTACCCTTAAACTGTAACTTTTTAGTCCAAAACTGCCATATTTCCATAAATGAAGTAACTTAGAACACTATTTTAGATAACAGCTGCCAATTTTATTAACATAGTTCATGATAGCTCATGAATTTGCGAGAAAATGCCTAGTTTAGGCATCTAATCTCAATTTTAAGGTAAGAATCTTGTTTACTAAATTGGACAAGTAAGAATAAATAGACTTTAGAACCTATATTATTGTAAAGTTTCATTAAAATCCATTCAGTAGTTTGTATGTGAAATAGTGACAAACATCCATCCATACTTACAAACTTTCGCGTTTATAATATATTAGTAGGAAAGGATAGGATAGTAGGATATCGAATAGCGAAAAGGCGAATATTACAATCCCTCCATACACCACACATGGAACATAAATGTAAATACCTACGAAATAACAGGGTAGGGTGTACCGTTTGGTATGCCCTCAGTAATTTACGTAATATCTACTAGCACAACATTTTGGGCTACTTCCTGCAATTCCCCATATGCACTTGATTATCAGCTATTGTATCCACGAAACTGCATATTTCGACACATTCCATTTGGATCACCCCTTGGCTTTATGTCCCATTTTTTTGGGGTAAACGGGCCTATTGTTGTCCCTCCTCTGTGATATCGATTGGCACGTGTGGCGATGCGGTCTTTGTGGCTTTATATTCATCTTTCATAGCACGTTTGACTAAAATATAAGCAAAAACCTAAATGTAGATTCTGCTTATAGGTACACTGGCCAGCAAAACTAATTATCACACAGTTAAAACTGTTTGCATACGGATTTATGCTCGTTTATTACTTTTTTACATATAAACGTCGGAAAATTTTAAAAATGTAATAAACGAGCATAAATCCGTATAAAAACAGTTTTAATTATGTCTACTGCTCGTGTTAACCTTAGAAAATACTATATCCGGGACCACGGCACCTAAAAAAAAGTGCCGAAACGTCGGAAAATTGTAAAAATGTAATAAACGAGCATAAATCCGTATAAAAACAGTTTTAATTATGTCTACTGCCCGTGTTAACCTCAGAAAATACTATAATTATCACACTTTAAAAATTAAAAAATAAAAAGGACTCGAAAAGAATTTAATTTTGCCAAACTAAAATTAATTTAAGTACTATAATTTCGAACAAAGATAAAGAAAGAATTTGCTATATATTCAGTTCAGGCTCGTTATTTCCGTCAAATGTGCCGTGGAGCAATGCGGCGTGTCGTGCGAAGCGACACGTCACACCTCATTCTCTGTAACGATATGATAAAGCTAAAGTGGCGTGTTAAGAACGTGAGGGACCGCTACTGTATCCTTTACCCTAAGGGTCAGTGTCAGTTTTGGGTTTTGTAGAAATGTTGAGTCTGATTTCTTTATCTACCTAGCAGGTCAACTTTTACATAGTTTTTTTACATAGTTTTTTTTGCATAGTCGTCTGTACGAAAAAGTCCAACAAGAAGGAGCATGGCACATACTAAAAAGGTTAATTTTCTTTTGTTTTAAATAGTTGTCTTTTGTTATTTTTCACTACGCATTTTCACTTACAACTTTATGGATGTATTAGTAAATTTTATATTTTTGTTTATACATAATTTAGTCCTTCGAGCCGGATAGCGTAACTGATTACAGTGTACGTATGTAAAGTTTGACGTGATGAAGTAATACTACATATAGTATTTCGTGTTCGATGGAAATAAAATAAACTACCGCGAAATGGAAGGAATTGTTGGCCTTTTATTAAAATGGGTCATATTAATGCATTAATGATTTTTTGCAGGACATTCAGTAAAAAATAGCTGATTAGACCAATCTGTTATTTCGAAGTCGCCATTAATACGATTGAATAGTTTTCACGCACATAGAATCTGATACCTATGCTGTCATTGTCTCACCCACTTCTTCAACAAAACTAACTCAACATGGGCCTCAACAAAGATAGAACTGCAATGGGAGCAAAAGAAAACATTTGCGATAATTTCTCTTCCAACGAAAGTCTAGTAAGTGAATCCGGTTAATAATTCTGTGTCGCTGAAAATAATTCAAGGCCTCGTGACTCCTTGCATTCATTACAAATCGTAAATAATAAACTGTTCTTTCGCAACGTTAACATTTACTGTTCTGTAAATATGTCGAGGCGGTCAAAATAATCCGGAATCTAAATTAAAACTATCCACAGTAAATTGCCTCTTATTTTTATAGTAGTAAGACGGTTTGTGCTTCGTTCAGCTCTAGTTTATTGGGTTGCGAAGTATATGAAATATTGTAAAGTACCTATTCGACCCTTCGTAAAAATATTCAATCGTTCTTTTGAAAACATTGCATAAGAAACATTCTTCACGAGAGCTGAAAATAATGAAAATACCAGCAAACTACCACCACGGTATTATCAGTTTTGAGCAGGGTTTAAATTTTACATTACGCAAAAGGCCCACTTGCGTCAGCCCGGGTTAGCTCATTTAACTCTCGTTAACTCGATCATTTCGGATACGAAATTATCAATTTAACCGGTTAACTCGAGTTAAATGAGCTAACCCGAGGTTATTTTTATAGTTAGCGCCACCAATGAAATAAAAATCATAACTTATTTTATAATACTTTTTTTTTTTTTCAAAAAGTAATCATGATAAATCCTAATATCTATGGTGACTGTTTTTAGAACATACAGCCTAGAATGAAGTATAAAAAGTTTTGGACTTTAATCGATTTCCTCTTTCCCGACATGGAATTCATGCTTCTTAAGGTGGTTTGCCAACTAGCGCCACCAATGAAATAAAAATCAATACTTGTACTATAATACGTTTTTATCTAAAAGTGAACATGAGAAATCCTAACAACTGTGACAACTGTTTTTAGAACCTACAGTCTAGAACCTAGGGTCAACAATCTAGGACTTTCATCGAGTTCCGTCAAAAGCGGCCGTTTTTAGCGGAAATCGATTAAAGTCCTAGGATACTAATACTACATTTTAGGCTATATGTTGCAAAAACAGTTGTCACAGTTGTTGAGATGTCTCATGTTCACTTTTAGATAAAAACGTATTTTAATACAAGTTATGAATTTTATTCCATTGGTGGCGCTTGTTAGCACCCTTAAGCGCCTTAAGCAGTTTGTGTCGAAAGAAGGCAGGCACTGAGGGAAGAAAGGCGCGAGAGATTTAAATATAAAGAAAGACAACCTAAACATCAAGAAGGCAATTACACGTGCAATGATAATGCACTAACCCGTGCTAAGGACAATTTTAAAAAACCAATTTAGAGGCTAAAATTCTACCCATGCCGGGACTCGAACCCGCGACCTCTGGCTAACCTTGCCAGCGCTCTCCCAACTGAGCCAATGGGCAACTCACCATTTACCCTCTAAATAGGTTTTTTTTAATACAGTTAATGTTAGTTTTTCTTTCACCGAAAAACAATCTCATTTACACTATTTTTATTTTTAATGCACTAACCCGTGCTAAGGAACAAATTTAAAAACCTATTTAGAGGCTAAAAATTTCACCCATGCCGGGATTCGAACCCGCAACAATTGGTAGAGCGCTGGCACGGATAGCCAGAGGTTGCGGGTTCGAATCCCGGCATGGGTGAAATTTTTAGCCTCTAAATAGGTTTTTAAATCTCATTTACATTTATTTTGTAGCCCGTTTACAAGCAGGCTTACAGGATGGGGCCCCATTATAGGCTTTATTACCACGCGTGCAACCGCGGGTTGGCAATTTTAAGCGCGGAGGTAACACCTCAAGTATTCAGGTTTCCTCAAGATGCTTTTCTCCACGGCTAGCAAGTGGTACGGGTACCTTAACTTTACAAATGTACATAACGATCTACCCACCGAACTTGTTGAAAAAATCCTGTGTGAACCAAATAAGTGCCGACAGGCCCTAAAACAACACTTCTTAAGTTAGAAAACGAGTAACTCACCTCACCGATAAACCTATTCAGGTTTCAGTAAAGGTTTTTTTGTACTTAACCAGTATGTATTCTGTAAATGTCTTTCTGTAAATAATAATAATTAAAAGAAACTAGGATTGGAACCCAAGGCCGAGTAACTCACCTCACCGATAAACCTGTTCAGGTTTCAGTAAAGGTTTTTTTGTACTTAACCAGTATGTATTCTGTAAATGTCTTTCTGTAAATAATAATAATTAAAAAAAAACTAGAAACCAGGATTGGAACCCGAGGCCCCCGAATGTTTGGCCGCGCAAAAATCAATAATAAATATTTATAAATCCCATGGGGCATTTGCAAATAAACAAACAGAACTGTCCCAATTTTAACTGTGTCAATTGAATACACATATGTTTCACAACTTACCCAGCCCCTGACACATTTTGTTAAGCATTTCGTCACACATACAGGCATCTGTCCAAAATTGGTGCGTTTATTGCATCCATTATTCACCATGCAGTGAATAGAGGCCACACTACATGCAGTGAATAGAGGCCACACTGTAAAACAAAATACTAATGCCCGACCCGAAAGCTACGCTTACTCGACACCAAACCCATGATCCCTAAAGTTTTGCTCGGAAATCGATTTTGTTAAAATATCGATATCAACTATGGTACGCGATATCATGCGATCCAGGGTGTTTAACGTTTTGGTAATAAGATCGTGGATCTATTGAGGTACCGTTTTGGTAATAGGTATTTCTTTAAGCTGCCACGACATTCGGTACTAGCCTATCTTGCTCTACAAACAGAGATTACTGGCTCTTATCATACAGGCTTTAGCTTAGTATAAGGGCCAGCAAACACCATTGTACATTTCTTTCTATTACTGATCAAGGCTTGTTTAGTTATATTAAGGATGTATCTACTGTTAATAACTAAGAAAATTATGAGCATGCAATTATGAATTAATAGATAAATAGTTTAAGTGATGTACAAACCCACGTTATGCTTTTGAACAATAAACAAATTTTATTTTTTATTACCTAACAGTAGAAATCGAATGACGAAAGATTTTAAATCCTCTTTCATAATGTGGGGACACATTTATTACATACAAAAAAACTATATTTAAGAAATAAATTAAAGTTAAACGAAGGTCACAGCCATTTTTCTAAAATTATTTTAAATCTGTGGGAAAACCGCACGCAGTGTCATGGCGTCGAATCTGACGTCACGCCCAGGTAAACAAACATCGTAATCACTAAAATAATAATAATAATATTGGCCTTTTTGCATCTACTTAATGAGATGATTTATACAGCGTCCAGTGGCGTCTTCACCCACACTAGATGGGTGAAGAGACCACTCCGGCGCTGTAGTGCCTGGGACATGGTTTTATAGATGGTGTAGGCTTGCCCAGCACCTATACCATCCTGACAGCTTAGTCGGCCTAGCCCACAGGAAAGACTTATCAATACGTGCGGAGCCAACCAAGCCGCGGGTTTCATCACGATGTTTTCCTTCACCGTTAGCGTGTGGTATTGCGACTACAAATTCGCAAATGTACGTAACATTGAAATTAAACAAAGTCATTGGTACATGCCCGCACTGGGGATCGAACCTGGGGCTCTCGCTTGCGAGTCCATGGTTCTACCCACTGAGCTTTCACAGCTGTCAATCACTAGTAGTCACAATAAAGCACGGGTGAAGTTTACCAATGTTAAACTAAGCGTGACGTCACGAGGTGTGACGGTTCGTTATCAACCCTTGTGAGTCCCCACTGCTGGGACACGGGTCTCTTCCTGCATCGTAGGAAGGTTAGGCCATACTCCACCACGGGGGCCAAGTCCGGGATGGTGGAGGATTGTAAGACAGTGGCGGGCCTTACTGTCAGAAGTTATCAAGCCGCCCATAAGGCCTCTGACATGGCTTAACGACTGCCATTACATGATAGCCGGCACCAACGGATTCACGTGCCTTGCAAAGCACAGAAGCGCTCGGAAAAATGCCACTTGCGGTAGTTACGGGACGGTCACCCATCCTGCACCTGACCGCGTCTGTTGTTGCTTAACTCAAGTGATTGATTCCAATCACTCGGTTCTCCTAGGCCACGAGAGCTTCTATAACTACTATAACTAATTAAAAAAACATGTACATGCACACACTGGGGATCGAACCTGCGTTTCTTGCTTCCGTGTCCAATGTTCTGCCCACTAGGCTACCGCTGCTATTCCGTATTTTATCCTAGATAGCAGTCGTCAAGCCAAGTCAGAGGGCTTAGGGCGGCTTGAAAACTTCTGACAGTAAGACCAGCAAGGCGCCACCAATCCGGTGTTGTGCCCCCGTGGTGGAGTTTGGCCTATAAATTCCTCAAGGAAGAGACCCGTGCCCCTCGGTGGGGACATAATAGGTTAATGACGATGATTACCTACATTTTTTTTTAATATTGGTGTAGAGGTGTAGATTTTACAGGTTTGGTTACGACTAGAAAAATCCTGTCTAGTACGGCGTATAGCGTTTAATATTGTAAAGTTTATCACGGTGTTGGCACACACTCTTCGCTTACATCGTATCTTGGTCGTAACCACACAGTGCGAGTACAGTAACGAGGCGAGGCGAGACGTTTTTGATTTATGACATTTTGGAAGGAGAAAGAGGGGCTCAAAGACTACCTGGCGCTGAGCAATGACGTAAACGTCCACATAAACGTCCCACTGCAGGGCACAGGCATTCTCTCAGAAAGTATGGGTTTAATTACCACGCGTGCCCACTGCGGATTGGTAATTTCAAGGGCTGAGGCATTTGAATACCGCAGACAACTGTATCCACTTTCTACTGCTCCTCTATGAAAAGTGAAAACTCAACGGCATGTTATGGCACGTATAGGAAAGGTATATACATCATACTTTGCACCAGATTTATGCAGGGCGTCTTTGTACAGTCCGCAAACGTTACACTTTAGTATCAAAGTAGGGCTACTTTGCCTACAACTATAGCAACTGAACTCATAGCAACTGAGTAGAGTTTCCTTTTTTCCTCTGTACCTAACCAATTTGCTATCGACTCAACATGTACCGACTAGAGTTACTTTTCGACAGGTTATAACAGGAAAAGTACAGTTTTAGAGAGAAAAAATCATCAGTATTTTTTATCATGCTCGAATGAAAACAAAAATAATATTTGTCAACTAGAGCTGTGTTATAGCCCATACCCTACATAGTGCAATGGCAACTGCCGTGGTAACTCACCGTCGAAGCAAGCGTATTTGATGTAGACAACGCCTGGTGACCAGCTTGTTCCCTTACGGTAGTCTTCGGCCAGCAGGAAGCTGCAGTGGTTAACGCCTGTGCATCTGCAAGAGAGAGAGAGTCTATCTCAGGAAATGATCATTGGAAACCTAAAACTTACAGTGTTATTAAGATTGTTAATACGATGGTGGCGATTCGATTGGTGGGTAAAGTTGGGGGCTCAGTAGTGACGAAAGCAAACATGTATTTTACATTTTAAAAAATATTCTTCATCTTCCCAGTGCTTCCTTACAAAAAACTTTTGTTAACGTGTTTGTCTTTTTATTCTATGCCTCACAGATGTAATGAGAATTTTTGTCTTATTAATCTGTGCTATAAATATCCAAATTTTTCATCTGTGCCACCACGGATAAAAACTATTTGCTGACCTATGACCACGGATGTCAAACATCCGTGCCTCTGTGCCGTAGATAGAGTAGAACTACTCCATCTACGCTCTGTGCCTCTGAACTGGAATGCACTGACCGTAGATAGAGTTTTACTCCCTCTACGGCACTGACAAATCAAATCGTTTATTTTTATTACTCCCTCTACGATTTTTATTCATTCTAAAACCAAATGTCACGGATGTGCCAAATGTTAACATAATGAATGTCAATATAGAAGAAGCTAACAAAAAAACTCCAATACTTTCCAAAAAAAAGTTCAATCATGTGACTGTTACAATGAAAGTCGGTGACATGTTACAAGTATAATCTAACAGCGCTGAAGTTGACACTTGCGCTCCCATATTAAAAAAAAATTGTTACACATAATAGTCTCTGTGGTGGAGATTTTGTATAAGACGTTACCAATATATTACTTAGATCAAATATAAACAACATTTGAGGAGTGCTTCAGAAGCATTGTGTTCTTATAACTGAGGCCGTTCTTTCCCCAAGGTAGGGCTTAAAAATGTCTGTGCCAAGTGCTAAATTTGTAATTTTTCCGTCTATACTTTCAAAAGCGTCCGGCTCATGGAGGCTTTATGTCGAAATACCTTTGTAGGTACTCGTACTTCTTGGTTGTGGTATGAAAATCACTGGCCACTTGAAATTCAATATTATGAAGTATACTTGACATTGATTAGATATGTCAGTCCTGTAATCATTAGGTAATGGCAATAGATATGTTTATTTAAAATATTAATGAATAATAATGGTAAGGGCAAAAGAATTTATTTTTATCAATAATCAAAAAGGAAAACCGTGTCTGCTATACGAGTGTCATAAATATAATTTTGGACACCGTAACAAAAGTGGCAGCTCGATGTGGAGATGCGTAAATCGTGGTCAATGCAACGCATCTTTGACTCTGAACTCTGAAAAAGACTTCATATTGCGACCAAGCAGCTTGCATGTGTGTAAAAAAAGCCAATCGCAAAATGAGAGAGATATTGTTATCGATGCTTGCAAAAAGGAGATATGTACTAAAATGACTCCTGTCAAAAAAGGTATTTGAAAAACATGTCTCTAACTTTTACGCCAGAAAAGAAACCAACCACGATGCCGCCACCGCCGCCACCAACGACTCGGACTCGGACGTCCAAATGCCATCGTATGAAGAAAAAAAGAAAGCACTTTACAGAGCAAGACATCGATTTTTGGAACAAAACAATACCGAGTTTTCATATTTAAACGACATAAAAGTTCCAAAAATGCTTGCAGAGAAATACAAAAAACAACTACGGGAGCTGAGAGAGCAGAGTATTTCTCCATTTTTATTTTTGGAAAACGTCATTTTATTGAAACGACGTTACACGTAGGTAATTGATTAGTTAAGATGATGTAGGCGCTTATGAGTTATTTTAAGAAGCTACAAAAGTTAAGTTTTTAATTTCTAATAAATTTTGTTTGCAACTGTACATCGATTGTCATTTTCTTTTTATGGCGTAAGTTCATTAAGGGATTTTGAATTTCAGGCATTTTGGGTACTCAGTCATTTTGACTTTTAGATATTAGGAAAATGAGGTATTTCGACATAAAGCCTCCATGAGCCGGACGCTTTCAAAAGAATGCTGTTTGAGCTACAAAACAAAAATCAAAAGGAGCCGACGCCACTGACAAAACATTTCGGTAGCGCGGTCCCTCTAACGATCCGTTTAAAAAGCAATAGAATTATGCGCACGCGCGGTCATCGAACGGAACGGGCTATTAACAAACATGGCGGCGCTTCCGGTCGACGACGTCACGTGGCGCCGGCGCAGGTGAGTGAGACATGGGGAAGTCACGAAGGTAGGTCTATACTGCGAGCTGCGCTGAAATGCAAATGCTCACACCCACTTTCATTCTGGATCTAACGATCTAGCGATATGAAATACGTGGCTTTGCTTCTCTATGCAGGCATAAGCCTCTCTAAACTTAAGTCCAGTAGTGTACAAATGTAGACCATATTTATAAAATTACTAGCTGATCCGGCAAACGTTGTTTTCCTTCAACCTACTAAAATAATGCACACGAAAATATTCTTAAAAATCGGTGAAGCCGTTTTGGAGGAGTTCGATAACAAACACTGTGATACGAGATTTTTATATATAACGAGATTTTTATATATTACGACATTTTTATAAAATTATATATTACAAAGTTGTAGACCTTTAGTCCGGATCTACTTACGGGTGTTGTTATATCGGAAGAGTCCGACCAGGTTTCGCTCCGATTCGCAGAGCTTAATCATGGTGAGCAGAGACGGAGCTCGCGTCGTCGGTTGCTCGTCTCACACTACGACGCCAGCTCCTTCTCTGCTCACCATGATTAAGCTCTGCGAATCGGAGCGAAACCTGTTCGGACTCTTCCGATATAACAACACCCGTAAGTAGATCCGGACTAAAAGTCTACAATGTGTTGTGCTTACGAAAGTTTTAGTTCAAAAATATTACAAAGTTGATAGCCACCGGTGGCCAGTTTTTTAAAACATCGTTTCTCATCTATATCGCATAGCCTTTTCTTCTCAAAGTCGTCTGTGTTGCACTATCTTGCAGCTATTCATATTTCTCATCTGAACATATTTATAACTTGCTACCTTGTTTTACTAACAGTCCTGTAGTTTGATTCATTTTTTATTCAGAGTAGACTATGAGTCTCGCCACTCTCTCACAGAGAACTTATTGACATGGACGCACCGTTTGAGCTGATGGTGCATGAAATATGCTTCTACAACATTGTTTTCTTTTATTCTAAAAATATTGTCTTGTTATTTATCGCCTTTAATATATATTTATTTGTTTAGGAGCATTACGATTCATCGTTTAATATATATGTACGTATGAGCATCACGAATCATTAAGAAATACTAATATTGTCTTAGTTGAAGATATTAAAAGATAAACAGTCGTCGTCTCAAACGAGTTACACACACAACCGTAGTACTGGTGACGGCTACACGCCTAAACAGCCTATATAAATAGCACTCAACAACATATCTTTTATGCTTAGAACTGTAAACCGCACACTGATGTTGACAAGCTTGCACTTTAGTCAGTTACTACATTACACATGACTTTGAAACAAAAATTTAGATGTTGACCTGTATTAACTGAACGGAACGCCATGCGTAGCTATGCTTAATTTTAATTCTATCCTAATGTACCCAAAAAAATTGGGGTTTATTCAGTCAATGTCTTAAAAGAAGGGTTCCTACTATAGAGATTTAATACACAAACTCTTTTTCGAGTCCTTTTTATTTCGAAAGTACTTATATCTTGTGCATTAGAAAAGAGTGCAGTTTCTTTGGAAACGCGCGACAACCTCGCGGTCAGCTGATAGCTTGCAGTGGACTAGAAATTCGCTCCCGGTGGTTTCCCGCTCAGAATATTGATGTAACTGAAATGACACTCGTTTGTCAACTGTAGCCAAATAGTGCAGCTGAGTAATGTGCCGCTTCTGTCGGGTCGACACGTTTGTAATGGTGCTTCCATGTTCACTGTAAAATGCCAATGTCATCAGTAATGTATCAATTTTCCGGTATACAATAAAGAATATTCTTATCTTATCTTAATGTCTTGCACTTCCATCACTGAAAGATTCACTGCAATGAGAAATTGATTACCTCCTGGTGATAGATCGTAGCCACATCCACAGTAGAGGAAACAATTTTGTCTTTGTCAAGATGGAGGATTTCTTTCGGCCTAGTTTTAAGTCTCTATGAGGAAAAAATATACTTCTTCTTCAGTCCTCTGACTCTTAGGGAAACTTAGGACTCCTACAGGATCTGCAGTTTCAATTAAGATTATAATATTTCAATTTTGACTGGTTTAGGCCGGCTAAGGCCAATTCATTTATTTATTTATTTATTTATTTATTTATTTATTTATTTATTTATTTATTTATTTATTTATTTATTTATTTATTTATTTATTTATTTATTTATTTATTTATTTATTTATTTATTTATTTATTTATTTATTTATTTATTTATTTATTTATTTATTTATTTATTTATTTATTTATTTATTTATTTATTTATTTATTTATTTATTTATTTATTTACTTGCTTGCTTGCTTGCTTGCTTGCTTGCTTGCTTGCTTGCTTGCTTGCTTGCTTGCTTGCTTGCTTGCTTGCTTGCTTGCTTGCTTGCTTGCTTGCTTGCTTGCTTGCTTGCTTGCTTGCTTGCTTGCTTGCTTGCTTGCTTGCTTGCTTGCTTGCTTGCTTGCTTGC